>OX402067.1:617500-812500 GCA_947859365.1 Archips crataeganus | reverse complement strand
CTAACTCGCCCCCTACCCGCTCCCAACCCGCTCCTAACCCGCCCCAACCCACTCCTAACCCGCCCCCAACCCGCCCCCAACCCGCTACCAACCCGCCCCAAACCCGCTCCCTACTCGCCCCCCCACCCGCTCCCAACCCGCCCCCAACCCGCTCTCAAGCCGCCCCCAACCCGCTCTCAACCCGCCCCCCCAACCGCTCCCAACCCGCCCTATCTAACTGGGCTATCTAACACTGAAAGAATTTTCCAAATCGGAGCAGTAGTTCCCGAGATATACCTTTTACTTCCAAAACCCCCCGATTTGGAAACATTCTTCCGCTCCGCTCCGCTCCTATTGGTGTTAGCGTGATGATATATATAGCCTATAGCCTTCCTCGATAAATGTGCTATCTAACAATGAAAGAATTATTCAAATCGGAGCAGTAGTTCCTGAGATTAGCGCGTTCAAACAAAAAACCTGTTCGATAAATTCTTAAAATAGACGTATCTTTCTTATTTGTGAACCGATTCAAATGAAACAAACACTAAATGTTAATCCAAGAAAATACCAACATATCAGTGAAAACCGCATCCTTCTAGGTTAAGCCGTTTCTGAGATTAGCGCGCACAAACGCACAGACAAACAGACAAACATACAATAATTCTAAAAATCATTGTTTTGGGTTCTATTGTGCTAATAAATAGCCCTAGTGACAGTTTTTCTCAAATATCTTCAATGTACAGACACCGACTTGTTACAGATTTATTATATGTATAGAAGATTGTACAAATATTCAAACTTTTAACAGAACCTAATAAAATAAAGAAGTTAAAAGTTGATATTTCGGCCGCGGAATTAAAGGAACACATTTATGGTGTCAAACAAGCTTTGTAGCTAGGTGATGCGATGGTTTTGGTAAAACAGCGAGCAGTGCAGCATCGCGCTCAGGGGCGTGCTATGGGAAAACCCTACATCCAGCAGTGGACTGACGCAGATGATGAGTTTAGCCGTCTCTTAGGGGCAAGCTACGCAGAAGAGACGTGGGACGGGGTCGCGTCGCAGCGCGCGTAGTCTGTTTGCAGGCGGCGTCTCCGCCCCGTCTCTTCTGTCTGCTTTGGATCGCGACGCTTCTATACATTTAGAATGAAAATTTATTCAAGGGGCGTCGCGACTGCGACGCGCCCCCGTCCCACGTCTCAGCTGTGTGCCTTGCGCCTTACCGAGATCTTGCAGGCTTTGCGGCAGGTCCCAGTGGTACAGCGTGACAACCGGCTCTATGCCATTCGCCAGGAGCTCGTTTATCAAGTTGGAATAGTACTTGCTCCCGTCTTCGCTGATCTGGTTCGTGAGGCCCGTTGGCAGCACGCGAGGCCAGGATATTGAGAATCTGGTGGCAAATTCCGCAATGTAAGTACAGTAGTACACACTTTTATACGGCGCGTCGTGCATTTTCGGCCGCGCAGACACGAATATCCTATTCCGATGATAGCCGAAGGAACGATTCATACTTGAAATCAGTCCTATGTAGTATAGTTACAAAGTGCAAATTACAGTGCACCTGTTATCCATCTCACTCACGCGAACTACTAACATGCCTCGCGACGTGCGATAATATGACGGCAGCAACGGGAAAATGATGCGCCGTGCGTGGAGTATGCCGATTGGTCAATTGCATTTGCCGCGCTTCTAAAACGCGTCTTCTGCACAGGTACATCGGTGACTCATACATAATCAGTTGTGTACCTACTCTATGGGTGAAATGTAAGTAAGTACCTAGTAGGTAAAGTAGGTAAGTGCCGGACCCAATGCGGATTAAGAACTTCACACATTATCTAATACCTTTAAACGAGCAATTCTTGTATATATGTATATATATATAATCAGGATCTCCGAAATGGCTCCAACGATTTCGATGAAATTTGGTATGTGGGGGTTTTCGGGGATGAAAAATTTATCTAGCTTGGTCTTATCTCTGGGAAAATGGTCGGTACCGAGTTTCAGCCCGAGCGGAGCTCGGTCGCCCAGGTATTATACTTATATGTATAAAGATATATAATCAGAATCTCAGAAGCGGCTCCAACGATTTGGATGAAATTTGGTATGTGGGGGTTTTCGGGGATGAAAAATTGATCTAGCTTGGTCTTATCTCTGGGAAAACGCTTGGTACCGAGTTTCAGCCCCAGCGGAGCTCGGTCGCCCAGGTACTTGATTTTATACGCAGTCATGTGCTGTGCAATGTCCATAGACCTTCACTGCGCTTGCGGGACAGTTTATAACTCAATGATTAGTTTTGTGGTAGCGTATCTAAATAGTCGGGGCCTGGAAAAGGGCTGTCCTGCTTCCTGCCACGGAAGTAAGCTGATTGTACTAGGGGCGTTCAATAAAAAGTGAGAATGAGTATGTTATAAACAACTTTCACTAAATGTCATTTTATTTTTCGACATAGTCACCTTTTAGCATAATACACTTAGTATATCTTTTTTCTAAACTTAAAATTCCATTTTTAAAAAAGGTCTCATCTTGAGTACTTAAAAAATCTTGTACTGCAGCGACTACCGCGTCGTCGTCTTCAAATTTCTGGCCTCTCAGGTATTGTTTCAATCTCGGAAATAGGTAGAAATCACTGGGAGCGAGATCTGGTGAATAGGGAGGATGCTTAAGGATATCGAACCCAGCATCACGAATTGCAGCCATTGCAATGGCGGACTTGTGTGCCGGGGCATTGTCCTGGTGAAACAGCACAACTTTCGAGAGTTTACCTCGCCGTTTTTCGCGGATCTCATTGCGCAATGTTGCTATTTGTTTGGCGTATAAAGTGCCCGTAATAGTGGCTCCATGCTCGAGATACTCAATCATTAATATCCCTTTACCATCCCAAAAAACAGAGCCCATGACCTTACCGGCAGATGGGCTCACCTTGAGTTTCTTCGGAGTTGGAGATGATGGCCTTTTCCATGTCATAGACTGCAGTTTCGTTTCAGGGTCGTAATGATGGAGCCATGTTTTGTCCATTGTTATAAATCGCGCCAAAAAAAGTTCCCGGTGTTGCTGCATCAGGTTCAAAGCTTCTTGACAAATCTCTAGTCTAGTTTGTTTTTGCGTGTCAGTAAGCATTCTTGGTACCCAACGCGCAGATACCTTTTTCATACCCAAGCGTTCATGTAAAATATTATGCACGCTCCCCGTTGAAATCTTTACATTTTCAGCAATAAAACGAACCGTGACACGACGATCCGCCAAAACTGAGTTTTCAACTTATTTCACAATTTCTTCAGTTATTGCAGTAGTAGGGCGTCCGGAGCGGGGGTCGTCCATGGTCGATGTTCTTACATGTCTAAATTCGGCGCACCAACGTGCGACTGTCGAATACGGAAGAGCATTAGACCCTAAAGTGTCCCGCAAATCTAACTTGACTTGGTCCGTAGAAAAATTTTTCAAACACAAGTATTTGATAACGGCGCGCAGTTAAATTTTCTCCATTTTCGCTAACGTACTCAATAGCATTGCAAAGAAATTACTGTATTTTTTTTTAAACAAAAGACAGTTACTTTTTTTTTTCATAGCAATCAGCTAGATAGATTAGCTTTACCGGCCAGTATTTAATTTCGTAATATTAAAAGAGTTTGCATCTCATTCTCACTTTATATTGAACGCCCCTCGTAAACGGTATACAAATAAATATCACGGGACAATTCACACCAATTGCTAGTTTGATCATCGATAGTTGACCTTGAAAAATAGTCACAATATCGATAGGGCTATCACTAAATGTATCATATATCCGAATTAAATATTTTTGAATTTGATACTTACTATCGAAAATTTCAATACTATCGAGTATCGATAGTAATAACATAACAGTAGGTACATAAGCATTAATTAAATACTTCCGATACTACCGGTAGTATTGCTTTTCGAAACTATTGATAGTATCGACACTATTATTACTACTACTAACTGGGCACAGCGATCCAAAGTGGGTCTTGGACTACGCCATTCTTTGCGATCTTGGATCAGCTCTTGCCAGCCTTTGATATTTTATAATCAATACAACTATCGATAGTTATTAAAAAAATCGACAGATTGGAAATAAGAGCGTCAATAGAATCGATACTACGTTACCATTGATAGTATTGATGCCTATCGATATCAATAGGCCTACCGATATTGTGACTATTTTTCGAGGTCACGAAATACTATTGGCAATACTATCGTTAGTTCGATCTATTATTGGCAACGCTTGTAAAGACCTGTAGAAGTCCAGCCCCATTTCCTTGATCATCTGCACGTCCTCCCGCCAGCGGTGGTAAGAGTCGCAGGCCACGTCGCCGTTGCTCCGGTCTGCGATGGCCTCAGGGCGCGCGTGCACGTATCGATCCCAAATGCTCTCGCTCTTGCCTAGAAAAGTTGTTTGGGGATATACAAATTTGTACGTTTACCTTAAGAGGGTACGATGGCTGAGTGACTTTTGAGAAATAGGTATTTTAATGAAATGTCGCTGTCTCGCCCGAACCCATCCGTGTCAGTACAGCGAGAGAGGGACAACTGCAGCTCAGACCGTTAATAGGCACGTAAAATTGATCAAAACAGCATTTCGTAACCCCCTGTTTTCTTCTCGAAAACTGGACCAATAAAATTATTTTTTTCAAAAATAATTAGAGGACAAATAAAATTTAGCTATGCCTCTATGCTTTCCTTTTTTTGTTTATATCAGGGATTCTTTTCTGATGAATGTCTGAAAATGACGTTGAAATTGGGCATTTTTTTCAGTTTTTGAAAGCTCATATTTCTTATGGTAATTGAAATATGGAAAAAAACGAAACATAGGGGCATAGCTGTGGTAGATACAGATTACACAGTAAAAAAAATTGGCTCTAAAGCCATTATCCAGGGAGGAAACAGGGGATTACGTTTGTATGGAGAAATGGTGCGCATCGTATCCTCTATCGCTAAGATGGCATTGCTTACCACCGGCATCCCATCCCCCTTCGATCTGGTAGGCGGCGGTGGCGGCTCCAAATATGAAGGAGTCGGGGAAGCGTCGCGAGCCGCTCGCAGCAGCTACACCCAGCAGGATGCTGTGAAAGTTAGCCAAGAGTAGATTACACAACGAGTGCTTAAAAAGCGCCATTTCCTCCGAGACGTTTGTATCCCGAGCTGCAGGCGAGGGTTGATAATTAAGTCAAGGGTAAAATTGATTTTACGAACACTCGGCTTTTCTCTTTAACAAAATTGCAAATAAATGTTACTCGTTACTTAAAAGCTTTTATTTTCTTTTCCATAATAGAATTGGCTAGTTTTTTTTAAATTTAGTAATTTTTAAAACACGTTTTGAAAAAGATAGTTAATTTTATAAACTTGGGTTGTTCGTGGCTGCTAGCGATTAATTGCCTTGGTACTACACTGAAAGAAATTAAGGTAACAATTACTACCAGAACGTATGGTAAATATTATTCTAGTATAATGAAACAGAATTAAGTTATATTTACCAGATTGACTTTTGACAACAAACAATCGTACGTATTTTAATAAATACCAGAATATTCTAGTAAATATATTCTATTTTAGTAAACAACACTTAAAGTTATTTGTAAGTACATTTTGGTATTGCAAAGAGAACAAAATTTTAATGATGTGTACCAGTGATGTGTACTGTGCACAAATTTTAATAATGTGTACCAGAATTATGTTTAAGTGTGTTCCTGTAAGCTATTACTAGATTTTTCTAGTTTACTCAAAAAAGAAATCTAGATGTCGTAGGTATATATTACACGACAATCTGGTTAAGTTAATTTTATTCTGGTTACCTAAAGTAGAATTTTCTCTCAGTGTACTACTCTAATACAACTGGGTCATTCTCTGGTCTCACGTTTTTTCGTCTTCTCAACTTCATGTAGTTGTAAAAATTTAATTTGAACAGATAACCTTATAATTAAAATACCTCATATAGTTAACACTTTGTTCTGCTTAAAAAACTTCTAACAGTTTTATATAAGCTATATCTAATGGGAGAAAAAAAATCTAAAGTCGCTGGAATCCCCATTTTGGCCTTGTCCCACCTCCAATTTTCACTATGTGTTACCGTTTATTTCAAAAACCAAGCAAGAAAAGCAATAAATGTTACTGTTCACAGCAAGCCAACTACTTTGTGAATTAAATTAAATTATCTAAATATTCCTTTTTACCTTATCTTTTTTTTTAAACCATATTACATAAATGTCCCAAGAAAAGCATCCAATTTCGTTCATAAAACTCGTCATACTGTTCTTAGGCCCATACTACACGGGCGGTTTCCCGCCGCGGGAAACCGCTCGACGGAGCTGCGCAGTGTAGTTTGCACCATACAACCTACATATAAAATTGTGTCTAGTGGCGGTTCAGAAGCGTTTTCCCGCGGCGGGAGAACCGCCCGTGTAGTATGGGCCTTACGCACACTTCAAGAACATTTGACGTTGGCTTGCCAGAAAGAACCATCTACGCTGCGTCAGTTAAACAGGGCGGGCTTAAGGTTTTTTTCGTCACTGCCGAATTATGAGGGTAAGAATCACGTATGAAATTCAGTGGCAATTTTTTCTCGCTTGATTTGTTGATATATTGAACTCAAATTAATTTGGCATATTAAGCAGTGATATAACTACTTCTAGAAAAAAAATCGAGTTTCTATTGTTAACTGTTTTGAAGTAATTCGTTAAAAACTAAATTGCTCATGTGAATTCGGTGGCGGTGAATTCGGTGATTTGAATGAATCCGGTGGTATTACAGTTAGTCATGGATTTTTGAAACTGTTAAGTTTATTTCCTGTACATATTTATGTAAAATAATCCGAGTCAGTTGATAATATTGGTAAATATTAATGATTTTACGAAAAAAACTTGGTTTTTTGAACGTGTTTTCAGCTTTTATTAAATAATTATTTAATTATGTATTGATGGTGGATTAATATTGGTCAAATATTTCTGAAATTTATATCTGTTTTGTTTCATTATTTATTTGTTTCGCAAAAAAATTTTAGTTTGTGTTTAGCCGATTTTTGATATCATAAATACTGTTGAAATAAATAATAAGTAGGGAATGATTATTGTTTTTAAGAGATTATTTGTTTTTATGAATGCGTGCTTTAACTACGTTAAATATTTATACTGATAACTACTATTTAAAGCATAATAGCTTATGAACGAGAGCAAAGTTATGCAATTACCTTATAAGACTTAGATACTTATTTTAACTAGTGAAACGTTGCAAAAAATGTTTTGATAATTGTTTAATTATAGTTTAATTCCATCATTGTAAGTTTGTAGTTATTACACATTGTGATATTAAACAATAAAAGTAATTTACTTCCATTATTCGCAGTTTTGTGATTTCGGTGGCATATAAAAATTTGAAATTAATTATCTCGATAACTGTGAGGACTAAACTGGTGCCTCCTTCTGCAAAACATTTCAAATAAACACTAGTTTTCGATGTAATTATAAAAAGTCGGATAATTATAAAAAAAATCGTGCCACCGAAGGTCACGCAAAACTACCTTGGTCAGAGAACGACCCACTACTACTTTAAGGAGTAGAGCATAGATCCCCAAAACTCGTCTCGTAAACTCCTAGCCATATTTTTCAATTTCAGGTACCTAGTCTTTCGCTTACTTAATATCACAGGTCCCTGGGGGTCGATATAGACCATTTTGGGTATCACTGCCCTAGACCACAAAAACTCGTTTTATGCAGCCTAAAATCGTCAAATACACAATATACTTGGTTATGTATTTCTTTCTTGTCTTTTGTAGACGTCACATCAAACGCTGATAAAATAAATGTCTTCATTTTAGTGATATACTTATCTGAAATAATCGTGCTCGTGATACTACTCATAACTTTTAAAATAAAAATAAATATTACGGGACAATCTTACACAAATCGACCTAGTCCCAAACTAAGCAAAGCTTGTACTATGGGTACTAGACGACGATAAACATACTTATATAGATAAATAAATACTTAAATACATAGAAAACATCCATAACTCAGGAACAAATATTCGTGCTCATCACACAAATAAATGCCCTTACCGGGATTTGAACCCAGGACCTCTTGATTCGTAGGCAGGGTCACTACCAACTGCTAAAGCGGTCGTTAAAACTTTTAACTTTAACAATACAATACAATACAATGACTCTTTATTGTACACCAGGAATAGTAAGCAATACAGAAAACAGGTACACAGAGAGTAAGTTACAAGGTAAGCAATAGGCGGCCTTATCGCTTAAGAGCGATCTCTTCCAGGCAACCCTTTACCAGAAAGAAGGAAGGACTAGTTTACAGCAGGTGGGGCATCAACAGTGGATCAGAAAATTAAAACGCAACAAAAAATAGTTCATCTACTCATACATATATCGTACATATAATAAGTACACGTCAAAAACAAATATAAGCATTGGGATAAACAGCCACATATAAATAAATAAACTATAACAAAGCTAATTATTACAAGAAGACAGATAGTACACCTTAAGCATTGATTTAAAGATTGACAGAGATTTTGCCCGTCGTAAGTCAATCGGCAAGGCATTCCACAACCGAATAGCCTGGACAGTATAAGAATAGACATAGAATTTGGAGTTAGAGAGAGGCACGGTAAGGAGAAAGTTCTGAGAGCATCGAATAGAAGTTACGTAGCTAAACCGCTCTTTGAGGTAGCGAGGAGTTGCAGGGTTAAAGAGAATGCCGTAAAGAAGGTGGAGAACGTGAGAGTTACGGCGAAGGCGGATTGGGAGCCACTTGAGCTGTGATCGAAAACTTAACTTAACTTAACTTTTATCTGTCTATCTTATCTAAGTATGTAAGTACCAAACTCACACATTCGGACCCCCTATAGTCACCGGCTCTAAAAAAGTACATTCTGACTCATTGTACAACTATGTATTAATGTTTCTTAATATTGACAATGTGACCCATAGAAATACAAATGCTATTAGGTGGCGTGAAAGGGACACGCATGGTAAGGGACAATTCAAATTTAGAAAGCTTCTACTGGGTGGAACCAAACGATGATCCTTTACTTAAATAGGTGATAGTTTTGTTAAGAGGGTACGATGGCTGAGAGACTTTTGAGAAATAGGTATTTTTATGAGGCCTTTGCCCAGCAGTGGGACACTATGCCAGGCTAATAAAAAAAAATAAAAAAAAATGAAATGTCGCTGTCTCGCCCGAACCCCTCCGTGTCAGTACAGCGAGAGCGGGACAACTGCAGCTCAGACCGTTATTAGGTGCGTAAAATTGATCAAAACAGCATTTCGTAATCCCCTGTTTTCTTCTCGATAACTGGACCAGTAAAATTATTTTTTTCAAAAATAATTAGAGGACAGATTTAGCTATGCCCCTATGTTTTCCTTTTTTTGTTTATATCAGGGGTTCTTTTCTAATGAGTGTCTGAAAATGACGTTGAAATTGGGCAATTTTTTCAGTTTTTGAAAGCTCATATTTCTTATGTTAATTGAAATATGGAAAAAAACGAAACATAGGGGCAAAGCTGTGGTAGATACAGATTACACAGTAAAAAAATTGGTTCTAAAGCCATTATCCAGGAAGGAAACAGGGGATTACGTTTATATGGAGAAATAGTGCGCATCGTACCCTCTTAAACTGTACGCTTAGTATAAGTTTTACTTCACCAAAATACTTCTCGATCGCATTTACGTAAAAATTTCAATTCTATGGAAACATGGACGCGCGGCCTCGGTGGCGCTGTCCATGTTTCCCTAGTAATTGATTTTTTTACGTAAACGCGATCGAGAAGTATTTTGGTGAAGTAAAACTTATACTAAGCGTACTGAACAACTTTCTCCAAGGAACATAGGTCGAATGGTTAGCCGACCGTACTATGGAAAGGTGAAAAAAAAATCGTATATCGACCTATGTTCCTTGGAGATAGTTGTTCAGTTTATGCAACACTATCCTATCGCCTGTTTTCGGGAAGGACCCCCCCCCCCCGTCCTCCACTTTGTATATAGAAAGCGTTTATGCCCCACGTTTCAACCGCCCTACTTCACTGGTCAGATTTTTTACGAATTGCCTGGAGATTTTGGTATCGTTTTCGGTTAATTTATTTGAGGTCCTGTACTTCTACCAGCTGGAAACTGTACCAGAATTTTCTGCCATTGCTATACAAGTCTGTCCACGAAGTATTTTGGAATAGTCGCTAGACTCATAATGACCCATAGCCCGTTAAAGTTCTGTGTGACGTCACGCTTTGGTACACTTTTTAGTTGGGCCGTGACGAGCCCCACTCCAGAAATTATTTTTCATTGTTTGTTTGATTGACAAAATAAAAAAATAATGAACTGAAACAATTACTTTGCTCACCTAACGATACTTAGTTACGTTTATGTAAGAAATGCGTGTTCATGCAGTTCCTCCGCCTCCACACTGTACGAACACACACAAATCACACAAACCCAACCATCACCACAACCAAACTACACTGACGCGTTTCGAACTCAACCAGAGCTCATCTTCAGAATGTCTAATATTTGGTGGCATAGCGTACCTACTGTTGTGGTACCAACTCTGAAGATGGGCTCTGGTTGAGTTCAAAACGCGTCAGTGTAATTTGGTGGTGGTGATGGTTGGGATTGTGTGATTTGTGTGTGTTCGTACAGTGTGGAGGTGGAGGAACTGCATGAACACGCATTTCTTACATAAACGTAACTAAGTATCGTTAGGTGAGCAAAGTAATTGTTTCAGTTCATTAATATGGACCTCCGCAAAGTAGCGCGCCTGATTCAATAAATTATTCAAAAGAATAAATACTCAATATAATCAATATTTTTTAATACGCTAAAGTTGACTTGCACAGACCCGAGTTAACTGTATAACCCCGAGTTAAGAGCTAACCCAGGGTTAAGAAGTGTAAAAATGTATGGAACTGTCATCCTTAACCCAAGGTTAACAACTTAAATTGTTAACCCTAGACGTGCAAGTAGCCCTAACTGACGGTTTACAGGACAATACTTAATTTGGGGGCTGTTTCACCACCCATTGATTAATTTTAACTGACGGATAATTGTGATGCCGTCTCCGTATATTCGAACAAAAGAAACAGAGACGGCATCACATTTATCCGTCAAATAAATTTGATCAATTGATGGTGAAACAGGGGGTTAATCTATTTAGGGCCGATTTTTCAATCCTCAGATAAAAGTATCCGTCAGTTAAAACCTGTGATCAAAACTATCGCTGTCCTTTTCTCAAGTCATAGGAAAAAGCAGGGCAAAGCTTACATTCATCTGACAGATACTGTTAAACTGAACATTGAAAAATCAGTCCTTATGGTCTAAGAGCCGTTGAAGATCGACCTTCACCGATCTGTTAACTCGATGAGACATATTTTTTATCAAATATAATTTATAAACAAATATGCCTATGATAACTTGCCTATCGAAAAGTGTTCATAGCTATTTTTTTTTGTTTTATTGTTGAGCGCCTTTAGCCTTCTTCCAGCTCCATCATCAGACCCTGGTTACCATCTGGGATATCAAAGTACTCGTCAAGACGAATCAAACGACTCCAAACTCGATGGGGTTGTGTCGTTTTATTGTGGAGTGCCTTTGGCCATACTGAATTAATGAAATTACGAATTACCCCATCGAGTTTGGACTCGTTTGATTCGTCTTGACGAGTACTCTGATCCCAGATGGTAACCAGGGTCTGATGATGGAGATGGAAGATGGCTAAAGGCACTCAACAATAAAACAAAAAAAATAGCTATGAACACTTTTCGATAGGCAAGTTATCATAGGAATATTTTTTTATAAATTATATTTGATAAAAAATATGTCTCATCGAGTTAACAGATCGGTGAAGATCGATCTTCCACGTCTCCTCTACTATTAAGCAATTTATTAATGTACTTACATTAACACAGTAGCCGCGTACCGGTCCATGGCACTGAATAATAAAAATTAAGTACATGTTTAATTAGTTGCTCTATATACATTACATTGTATTTACAGTATTAATAACAATCCAGTGATAACGTAAAAGTATTAATGGCCCCGCGAGCTTCATACCTGCTGAACAAACTCTTTCTACCGGTACCGGATTTAAAGGTCAGGCGGCCTCGGGGCATAAAAGGAGTGGAGGCCCCCTGTCCACAAATTATTTTCCACTTATCCAAATAATAAAAAGCCGTGATGGCATGTGAGGGTCGTGGGTTCAAATCCCGGCTCGCACCAATCTCGCGTCTACGTCCATAAGATTCAATGTGTTACAGAATTGCGAATAAAAAACCGCGCGGTGGAATGTGGACGCGGCCTAAGCCTAGTTTAGACTTGAAAGAAAAATAGTGCAAGTTGCATTACAATCCGAGGCCGTAAAGCGAACGAGTTTGAAGTGACCAATCGAGCGCCGCAATGTAATGCTCCATTTATAATGCACTAACTAATTTGTTTTAATTAGTCTTATTAAATTTAAGGTCCCATACATTGAGTTCGTGATTTCATCTCAACGAAGTATGAACATCCTAAATTTTAACAGTTGAGTTAATGCATTATGTTGCATTAAGCTCAAAGTCACTCAGAGGGCGATGGAGAGGGCTATGCTTGGAGTTTCACTGCGGGATCGCATTAGAAATGATGAATTCCGAGCAAGAACTAAAGTCACGGACATAGCTCGAAGAATCGCTGGGCTTAAGTGGCAGTGAGCAGGGCACATCGCTCGTAGAACTGACGGGGCGATGGGGCCGAATGTGGCGTCCGCGGACCGGAAGACGCAGTGTAGGTAGGCCTCCAACAAGATGAAGCGACGACCAGGTGAAGGTGGCGGGAACGCATTGGATGCGGATGGCGCAGAGCCGATCTGTTTGGCGAGCCTTGGGGGAGGCCTATGTTCAGCAGTGGACGTCTTTCGGCTGAAATGATGATGATGATGATTATGTTGCCCAGCATTAACTGAGTACGAATTAATAATTTTGTATCACCACTTATTTCATCCTGTACAACTCTATGCTGCTAGCCATCAGTTTGGTGTTTGCATTTTGACGCGATGGCTGTATAGATATTTTTGCCTTCGACTCTACATACACACATCAAGCTTGTATCACCAAAGGCATGCAGAGCAAACGAAATGCTACCTACATTTAAATTTATTTTACTGTTGCCTACTTTTATCTATTTTAGGTAATTTTAGGGGTTTTAATTCAATCAAATCAAAATCAAACCCGCTTATTCTGCAAGTAGGCCGCAAAAGGCTCTTTCACATGATACTTATTCAAAACCACCAGCGCTTTCGTAAGGACCATCATTGCCAAGAATAATGCGCCGCAAGAAACTAAGGTAATCTTGTCAAACAAAAATAAAATAAATAATTACAAAAACAATAAACATATAAACTACAATATTATAAAATTAAAAAGAAATTACATATAAAAAAAAAACAAATACAGGGAGGGAATTATGCTGTGATTTTGTGAACAACGGGAAGAATGAAACGAGCGGAGGTTCGAGTAACACTGACTTAATACTGTCTTGATACTAACTTTATTGAAGAGTATTAGTTCCTTATATACTACGAGTATCATATAAAATAGGTAAAACATGGGGTGTTCAATTTAATTTAATTATATTTAATTTAATTTAAATTGTGTATTGTTATAAAACTTATAAACCTTATTCTATATTAGGGAATGGAATGTGGATACATGAATCCATTCCTTATATTATACACGGTGATTTTGAATTAGTATACAGGAATCACTTTAACACTGCCTGAATAAAGTGATAAAACATTATGCACACTAATTGTTATTATTATTATTTATTTAAAAAGAAGGCTTCTGTCCTATTTTAGGACAATTTCGCCAGTGTCGAAGTAAGCTCTCTTTGGGAGCGACGTTGTACGGTGATTGTAGTTTTTGCAACTTGATAGTAAAATTCCAGAAGCCACGTGGAGACAACTTGCGCATTAAAAAATGTCAGACACGAGAGCAATATAGAATTTTGTGATCACTGTTAATTAAGGTTAATCGCCGCATAAAACACTATCAAAATTATACTTCAACTAGCCAAAGAAACAGAAATACCAAAATACCACTAATTGTGTGGTCACCCTACATTTCTTGATTTCCATAAGTCAGTTAAGACAAATAACGTATTATACCTGCCTTTCACTCTAACGCATCAATGTGTAGGTACGCCTGTAAAGCGTGTCACACACAGCGCAGATGCGGTAAGATTTTATCTGCGTATAAAAACTTATCCGTCTGCCTGCAGGTATCACACACTGTGCAGATGCGAGGTGATACATTCACTCTAAAATTTCGGAGCTGAGTAGACGTGTTTTGTGGTGCGGATTGTTTATACAGGATGGTTTTTTATTTAAAAGGGGGCAAACGAGCATGAGGGTCACCTGATGGGGAGCAATCACCACCGCCCATGGACACCTGCAACATTAAGGGTGTTACAGGTGCGTTGCCGCCCCTTTGAGAGATAGATAGGCTACAATGAATTTTCAATAAAAGCGCGTTACACTTTCTTTATTTAACTTCACGTCAAAATGTAAAAAAATGCGAAAACGCATTTCTACGCAAGAATGACTTGTTGCTTGCTTATGTAGTACGTAATTTTTATATTTATTTTACTATACACTGAAGTTCCCAATCCGCACTGGGCCCGCGTGGGAACTACGACCCAACCCCTCTTATTCTGAGAGGAAGCCTATGCCCTGCAGTGGGACGTATATAGACTGGGATGATGATGATGATGATGAAAGTGTGCCTCTGCGTAACCACCTGTATTTATCTGCAGATCTGCAGATAAAATCTTCACACCTGTCGATATAATTATGTCAATGCTCACAAATACCTTACGATAAAATATAAATTATCTGCGCTGTGTGTGGTCCTCCATTGAATTGTATAGGGAGCGATATTGACAGATAATTCGTTCGGATACAGATATCTTACCGCATCTGCGCTGTGTGTGGTACGCTTTATCAGGTTTTGGTATAGTAAGTAGATATCACACCATTGATTGATCTTTGATGTTATTTATTCATTGGTATAGACGACCAGATGGCCTAGTGGTTAGAGAACCTGACTATGAAGCTTGAGGTCCCGGGTTCGATTCCCGTGTCGGGGCAGATATTTTGTATGAAAAATACGAATGTTTATTCTCGGGTCTTGGGTGTTTAATATGTATTTAAGTATGTATCTATCTATATAAGTATGTTTATCCGTTGCCTAGTACCCATAACACAAGCTTTCCTAGCTTACATTGGGACTAGGTCAATTGGTGTGAATTGTCCTGTGATATTTACTATATTATTATTATTATTATTATTGCTAAATAACTAAATATCTGATTTCAGGATTTCAGTAATTGAGTGGTAAACAAGAAGGCAACATGTGATCATAAACTGTAATTTTAATTTTAATAAATTTTACACAAACAAAACACATAAATACGACCGCTTTAGCCTAGTTGGTAGTGACCCTGCCTACGAAGCAAGAGGTCCTGGGTTCAAATCCCGGTAAGGGCATTTATTTGTGTGATGAGCACGAATATTTGTTCCTGAGTTATGGATGTTTTCTATGTATTTAAGTATTTATTTATCTATTTTAAGTATGTTTATCGTCGTCTAGTACCCATAGTACAAGCTTTGCTTAGTTTGGGACTAGGCCGGTTTGTGTAAGATTGTCCCCCCCTAATATTTATTTATTTATTTAAATAAACTGTAATTATACGTATTATAAAAGATGTTTGAAATGGCCGCTACCTCGTTGGAGAGATATAACGCTGCTCGATGCCTGTGATTGGTCTTTTAGGCTTCTAGGTTAAATAAAGGCATTCGACCGTATTTCATGCTGTTTGAATTTTTCGGCGGAGCTGTTTTCTCTAGCTTCGACTCATGTGCATAATTCGTTTGAGGTCACTCTGACCGAAGAAGATAGAAACCCAATGGGGTGAGATCTGCACATGGTACTTCTTCCAGCTGTTCTGCAGCCTCATGCCTTAGAAGGTCGAGATAGTTTCTTCCATTTTTTAAATCTCTCCTTGATGAAAATGGGTCCAATGACAACGTCATGAATCTCCGCCGACACGTTTATCGTGAACTGTACCTACCTTGAGTTGGTCGGCTGCACAGAAAATTGCACAATGTCCTATTGCTCAATATTCGAACATTGATACGGCGAAGGCATGTTTTTAATTTAATTAATTTTTCAATAATCCGTTCTACCGTGACTATATTTTATTTTGACAACTTGTATGTATGTATGTATGTAAACTCTTTATTGCACATAAAAATAAAAATAGAACACAGAGAGGAGAACAAACGCGAGCTTATCCCTAAAAAGGGATCTCTTCCAGCTAACCTAGAACTTGTCATTGTAAGAAATTGAAATAAGGTTGTGAATGTTTATTTTCGGAAGTTTTTTTTAAAAAAAGGTCTTATTGCTAGACTTATCTCGTAGACTTACCAGGGTGACAATAATTTCAAAAATTTCGGTTTAAAATCAAATCCTACTTAACTAAAATAAAAAAATTCTTAACATCATGTTTGTTATACGAACTTCTAATTGAAACGTAATTGCCATCGATTACTGAGTAAGAATAAATAGTTCCTGTATAGGTACTAATTGAAAATCACCGTGTATGGTACCGACTTAAAGATACTTGACACCTCCCTTATATGGTACCGTTAGGTGTCATTTGGATATAATATGAAACCTTTTTTTTACTTTACTTCAATACCCATAACTATACCTACTATTACATCTCCATCCCAGGGAGAAAAAGAAATATATATTACGTTATATATATTTGTTTTTCCTGTACACATTTGACACACAGGATTCACAAGAGCAGGCACGAATGGATCGAATGAGCGAATGAAAGTATCTACTTATGTGTTACCTATTTGAGTACATTTCACACAAATATGAAAATGACATGCGTCCTTTGATCAATTATAACTGTAGATCCACAGTCGCGGGCCCGAAAATGTCCGAGCCAAATGAGCGCCACTTTGATAAAAGTGGCCTTCTTTTTTCTCAGTACGTTGCGTGAAATTGTCAAGTTTAGCTGTCAAGTGTCAACCGAAATTCGACTGTAATGAAGTAAAGACTAGGTTCAAATTTCTGTGTAGGTGATAAAAAAGTTCGGACATTCTTTGAAGGGGATTTTGTTCGGCAATGTGTATCTTCAGTTATAATTGATCGCATGCGTCGGTCATTTTCCTACAAAAACGTCAAATAACATTACTTTCGTTCCATCCATTCGTGCCAGCTCTTGTGAATCGACCTGTAGTTATTCGTATTTGGTAGAATAGGTACTAACCTAGCGCAGCAATTTCTGATTTATTTATCAAAAAAGATAGTCTAACTGTCGAGCACCACACAGTATAGATGTATTTAACGACTGCTTTAGCCTAGTTGGTAGTGACCCTGCCTACGAAGCAAGAGGTCTTGGGTTCAAATCCCGGTAAGGGCATTTATTTGTGTGATGAGCACGAATATTTGTTCCTGAGTTATGGATGTTTTCTATGTATTTAAGTATTTATTTATCTATATAAGTATGTTTATCGTCGTCTAGTACCCATAGTACAAGCTTTGCTTAGTTTGGGACTAGGTCGATTTGTGTAAGATTGTCCCCTAATATATATATTCTATAGGTACTAAATATTCACAACAAGCAAGAGTTCATCCAATAATGTAGATTTTCCTTTCAAGAAAATGCTAATTCCAATCGTTTACTTTATGCAAATGGTTTTCAGTAACAAAAAACTTGAATCTATTGGCACAGATGTAATAAATAATACATTATAATTCCACATAATTATACTCCTTTCAATTACTACTATTACTATACTCCTTACTATTAATAACGAAGACAGCCATGGTGGTCTAGTGGCCTCTCAAGCAGAGGGTCGTGGGTTCAAATCCCTGCTCGCACCTCTGAGTTTTAAGTATATGTGCGAAATTACATTAGAAATTTACCATGAGCTTTACGGTGAAGGAAAACCTTGTGAGGAAACCTGTATACACTTGCGAAGAAATTCAATGGTGTGTGTGATTTTCCCAATCCGCATTGGGCCTGCGTGGGAACTACGGCCTAAGCCCTCTCATTCTGAGAGGAGGGTTGTGTCCCGCAGTGGGACGTATACAGGGTGTTACAAAATAACCCCTAAAGCCTGAAACCCCATGAACAGTAAATAAAACTGTAACTTTTCGCGCTGTTCGTTTTTTTGTAAAAAGTAAATTTTTTTTTGCTTATTTTTGTGTCCCACTGCTGGGCAAAGGCCTCTCCTCTCTTGCTCCACTCCTGCCTATCAAAGGCGAGCTCCAGCCATCCCAAAAAAAAAGTATACTAATTTAACTCTTTACTGGAGTACTTCCATACCCTTCAGTTATTACGGGTAATTTTGTAACACCCTGTATAGGCTAGGCTGATGATGATGACGATGACGAGGATACGATGCCAGAGAGACTTTTGAAAAGTAGGTAGGTATTTTAATTAAACGTCGCTGTCTCGCTGGAACTCTCCTTAAGGAGTGAGTTCACGGGCTTAGTAGCTAACCCCGGCGCCACACATAGCACAAATGTTTGAACACATTTATTTGATCACATGTGTAGCACCGGTATTTGCTTATTTGTTCAATAGAACAACCATACAATCAACCATAGATCAAATATGTGTTCAAATATGTGTTGAAACTTTTGTAATATGTGTGGCGCCGGGGTAATGCTTAGTACTTGTCACTTACACTTGTTACCCCGGCGCCACACATAGCACAAATGTTTCAACACATATTTGAACACATATTTGATCACATGTGAAGCACCGATATTTGCTTATTTGTCTAACCCCGGCGCCACACATATTACAAATGTTTCAACACATATTTGATCTATGGTTGATTGTATGGATGTTCTATTGAACAAATAAGCAAATACCGGTGCTACACATGTGATCAAATAACTGTGTTCAAACATTTGTAATATGTGTGGCGCCGGGGTAATAGAACAACCATACAATCAACCATAGATCAAATATGAGTTCAAATATGTGTTGAAACATTTGTGCTATGTGTGGCGCCGGGGTCAGAAGTGTGTAAACATATTGTACAAGTAAGACATATTCGACACCCCGGCGCCACACATAGCACAAATGTTTCAACACATATTTGAACACATATTTGATCTATGGCTGATTGTATGGTTGTTCTATTGAACAAATAAGCAAACACCGGTGCTTCACATGTGATCAAATATGTGTTCAAATATGTGTTGAAACATTTGTGGTATGTGTGGCGCCGGGGCACTTCACGTCAATCCTATTATTCACAAAAGCCAATACTTACTAGTTGATCACAATGTTACAGCTGCAACATTTTACCAAATTCGAAGGCATTATGCTGTGGTGTCACGTTCCGCAGGCGATAGCACTTTGGAAATATAGGCCAGTTGCCCGTTACGCGCCGCCGCGTTAAGTCACTCCCAAGACATGTACTTTTTGTAACCATTTACTAAGTGTAAATATTGTTAATGGTTTGTGGTAAATAAACAGTTTAAATATAATCTCCTTTTTAATTACTAGTGCATAATAAAGACACAACAGTGGTGACCCCGACGAACCGCTAGAATTCAAACATAGTTGCACGGGCAACTCGGACTCGCGGCGATGGTAAATCCGGAGGAACACGGCGGTCAGGCCGGCGCCGGCGCTTCAGCCGGGGCAGGAGCCTCATCAAGTGAAACTGGGAGCGCCCCCGGGAGAGGAGCGGGCGCCGGTTCATCAGATCTGGCAATGGTCACGGTGCAGATGCGCATACCGGAGTTCTGGGCGGATATGCCAAAGCTTTGGTTCGCGCAGTTTGAGGTGATAATGGCGCCTCAAAAGCAAGGTGACGGCACCAAGTTTGACATGGCAATAGCAAAATTAGGTAGAGAAGCGCTAAGGCAGGTGAGCGATTTACTGGAAACTCCGCCCGCCGAAAGGACCTACAACATGTTAAAGGAGAGGTTGTTAAAGTTTTATGAGGAAGATACAGACGCACAATTCCAGCGTTTGGTAGGACAAATGGACCTAGGAACTCAAAAACCGTCGCAACTACTACGAAAAATGAGCGAGTTGGCGAGGAATTCGGGAGTCCCTGAAGGACCATTACGCAGGTTGTGGTTGTGCAGACTACCTGCCAACGTGAGAGCAGTCTTGGTGGGGAGAGAAGACACCAAATTGGAGGGTCTGGCGGGAATCGCCAATAAAATTATGGAGTCACTGGGAAGCGGAGACGTAGCTGCAGTATCGTCACAAAATGCAGCGATGAGTACATCAGGGGTCCAGAACGAGCTCGTAGCACACATGAGCGTAATGGCGCTGGAAATGAAGAGACTGAGGAGTGAAATAGAGGAAATAAAGTCAAGAGGACGAAGTGCCAGGACAGGAAGACCAGGATGGAGCAGGCAGCGATCGCGATCACGAGGTGCATCGGTGACACGGCGATATCCAGGAGACCCAAATTGGTTGTGTCGGTACCACTACAGGTTCGGAGAATCAGCAAGGTCGTGCGAACCACCATGTAGTTGGGCAGCCAGGAACCAGAATGCGGAAAACTAAACACGGTACAGTTAGAAGCGGTGGAAGACTGTGCCGCGGGAAACCACCGATTGTGCGTCAGGGACAGAAAGAGTGGATTAGTGTACCTCATCGATACGGGTGCTAATGTGTCAGTGATTCCAGTGAGTAGAGTTAAAACAGATACAGACAGACAGGTATGTTCGTATAAACTTTTTGCCGCTAATAACACAGAAATAAAAACTTATGGGTTAATAAACCTCGAGCTAAATTTAGGGCTCAGAAGAGCATATACATGTACTTTTATAGTTTGTGATGTCAAACAACCAATAATTGGTGCGGATTTCTTAAAGGCGAACAAAATTATTGTAGATGTTTTCAATAAATGTTTGATTGACGATTCGACAAAATTAAAAAGTAAAGGCACGGCAATTACACACCCAGAACCAACGGTATCAAGTGTACAGAACGATAACCCATATAAAAAGTTGTTGAGGGAATTCTCAGAAATTACTAAACCGATTTCATTTAAAGAACCGACCATTCACAATACCTATCATTATATCGAAACCACAGGTAAACCAGTGTACGCGCGCGCCAGACCCCTACAACCGGATCGCTACAGAAAAATCAAAGAAGAATTTAGAATAATGCAAAATTTAGGAATCTGCAGGCCATCGAAGAGTCCATGGGCGAGCCCGCTTCACGTGGTTCCCAAAAAAGACGGACAGTTGAGACCTTGTGGCGACTATCGTGCACTCAATGCGATCACGAAGCCGGACAGGTACCCAATCCCGCGCCTGCAAGATTTTACGTATGTACTAGCCAATAAGAACATTTTCACGCGGTTAGACATAAATAGAGCATATCATAATATTGCCGTCGCACAGGAAGACATAGAAAAAACTGCTATCATAACAGCTTTCGGTCTTTACGAGTTTCCAAGGATGACGTTTGGGTTGCGGAACGCCGCCCAAACTTTTCAACGATTCATGAACAACAAAGTACTACAAGGGCTAGATTTTTTATTTTGTTATATCGACGACATAATAATAGGTAGTGACAGTGAACAACAACATAAACAGCATTTGCACCAAGTTTTTGAAAGGTTGCAAAACTACGGCATAACAATAAACTTAGAGAAATGCGAGTTCGAAAAAAACGAGGTAGATTTTCTAGGTTACAGGGTGACAAAAGTGGGTATAAGTCCACTTAAAGACAAAGTAGAAGCTATATTAAATTACCCAAGGCCAAAGAACGTAGAACAATTGAGAAGATTTTTAGGGATGATAAATTTTTACAGGGCGCACATGTCTCATGCCGCATTTCAGCAAACGGTTTTAAATAAATTTTTACATGGGGCAAAAAAGAAGGATAAGACAGAAATTAAATGGGATAACGAGGCCATAGCAGCATTTGAGGAATGCAAGATAAGCCTGCACAAAACGCGGCAACCTTATCGCACCCGGTGGGTAACGGGCCTTTAGCGTTAATGTGCGATGCATTCAACACTTGCGTTGGGGCAGTGTTACAAGAGAAAATCGATAATCATTGGAGACCGTTAGGATATTTTTCCAGGGGGCTCTCAGGAGCACAACAGAAATACAGCACCTATGAGAGGGAACTTCTCGCTATTTATCTGGCAATTATACACTTTAGAAACATGGTGGAAGGACGACAACTTGTCGTATTTACCGACCATAAACCTTTGATGTATGCTTTTTCAAAAATAGGGTCGCAAAACGAAACGCCAAAGAGAACACGACAATTGTTATTTATTAGTGAGTTTACAAGTGAAATAAAGCACGTGGGAGGCCCCGAGAACCCAGTTGCTGACGCATTATCGCGAGCTATAGAGACTATTGTTTGTCCCTCGGCAATAGATTACGAGGAACTCGCATTAGCACAAGCTAAGGACGATCAACTTACATTCTTGTCAACAAAACCCGCCGGTAACTTGTTTCTAAAAGGTATTACAACACCGACATGTAGCAAGGTTATTTATTGTGACGTTTCGCGTACAAAGGCTAGACCCTATGTTCCGAAAGAATTCCGCAAAACAGTGTTCGAAACAATCCATAATATAAGTCACCCTGGCATCAGAAGTACGAGAAAGTTAGTTACTGATAGGTATTTTTGGCCAGAGATGAATAAGGAGTTAGGTTGCTGGGCGCGTGCGTGCGTGAAGTGTCAAAAAGTGAAAATTCACAGACACACATTGTCAGAATTAGGTAAATTCCCACCAGTAGGTAGGTTCGAACATGTACACGTTGACATCGTTGGGCCACTGCCGACGTCACAGGAAGGATTTCGTTATTGCGTCACAATGATAGATAGGTTCACGAAATGGCCAGAAGCAATACCAGTCACAAATATAACCGCAGAGACGGTGGCAAAGGTGGTTTATGAGAACTGGGCGTGTAGATTCGGGTGTCCTAGCAAGTTAACATCAGACCAAGGTAGGCAGTTCGAGAGCGAGTTGTTTGGCAATTTGATGAGGATGTTAGGAATAAAAAAAATACAAGTTAAGTATGAAGTATCTTTTTCTATTTATTTTTAAGAAAATAAAAAAATAAATAGAAAAAGATACTTCATACTTAACTTGTAAAAGTTGGCCTAGTAGCGCCATCTCTTGGTCCAGGTGAGCGGGTAGCTCCGAAGGAGTGTTGAAGTCTCTCGGTAGAGGGCATAACATAGATGCGCTTTATCACTGCCTAAATGTGATTATAACAGACTGAAGTGTACGATGTATGGGAAAGATTCGTCGCTAACTTCTAGACCAGTGATGGTGTAGGGGTAAGCACGCAGCACGGAACGCTGAGGACCTGGGTTCGATTCCCAGCATTGGTCTTTTTTCTGGGGTTTTTTCTGTGCATCTATGTTTCAGTTTGTATTTAGTTTGAAATATAAAAAAAATACGTTCCAATGCGTATCACCCACAGAGTAACGGGGCCATAGAGAGAATGCATAGATCCTGGAAGGTAGCAATTAAAGCTAGGCTAACAAATAACAACTCATGGGTCGAGGAACTACCAACAGTCATGTTGGGACTTCGGGCGGCCCACAAAATAGATATAGGAGCTAGTGCAGCTGAAATGGTGTATGGACGTGCCCTCCGGTTACCCGGAGATTTTTATCCGGACTGTAAGGACAACCAGGTCAATGATTACGGCTCTTACATTAATAATTTAAAATATACGATAAGTAAGCTGAGGCCTAAAGAACGAGAGCAGAGCGATTCGAGAAAAATATTCGTACACCCAGACCTTAAGTCATGCACACACGTGTTTGTCAGGAACGATATGGTGCAGAAGCCGTTATCACCGGCATATAGCGGCCCATATGAGGTAGTGAGTAAAACACCGAAAGCGTTTATAATAAAAATGTCGAACCGTCAATCAAATATTTCGATTGATAGATTAAAACCAGCGTATTTTATTGTAGATAGTGATAGTCAAACGTCCTGCAGAGCAAGACGAGAAAAAAGAAAAACAAAAAACGCTACCGCCTATGCTTAAGACCACACGAAGTGGCAGAGTTATTAAGCGACCGGTGCGATTTTTGTTAGACTAGTTGTAAGTAGGTTAAGTAAACATAAATGTATGAATGATCACTGACTATGATCAGTGATACTCCGTAATAAATCAAAGATAAATATAGAATACAATCATTGTGTTATGGTTCGCCTCAAGTGTAACCCGACGTAGCATCAAGTGTTAAGTGGATTGTGTTAATTATAAGCACGACGTGACGTTTCGTCGGTTTAAAATTATCACTACGTATGTATGAGTTAATATTAGATAAGGATAAGGGGTTAACTGAAAGTTGAATAGGACACTACTTATTGTCTATTGTTTTGAATAGCACAATGTTAACTTCGTAATTTGCGAAATGCGCTTACTATAACTTTGTATTCTGTGTCATATTTAGTGTAGATGTAAAGAAATGTTCATTTTTTTTGTTGTTTTTGTGTCAACCCAAGTAAAAAATTTTTTTCCAAAAGGGAGGAATGATGTGGTGTCACGTTCCGCAGGCGATAGCACTTTGGAAATATAGGCCAGTTGCCCGTTACGCGCCGCCGCGTTAAGTCACTCCCAAGACATGTACTTTTTGTAACCATTTACTAAGTGTAAATATTGTTAATGGTTTGTGGTAAATAAACAGTTTAAATATAATCTCCTTTTTAATTACTAGTGCATAATAAAGACACAACAATGCCTTGATACAAAACACACGCAGTCACACAAATAAAACAGCAACTCGCAAGGACGCGCGGCGAGCGGGACTATTATGAACAAAGTACTATGATAAAGGGCTATGCCCCTATGTTTTTTTTTCGTTTAGGTCAAGGATGATATAGACTGGATTGGCAGTCGCCATAGTACCGGATCGGCCGCGGTTTTTGTACTTCGATTATTAAATCTAGATGGCGCTGAAATATAGCCAGAGGCTTTGAAGGCAAAACAATAAGACTAATACAGATATTTCACATCACTGCAAATGTATTATTATTATTCAATATTTTTGAAAGATGACGAGTGATGAGTGAGCGAGTTTGATGATAGTGTCTGAAAATGACGTTTAGATTGGGGAATTTTCATAGTTTTTGCAGGCACCTACTTCTTCATGATTAAGTATTGGAAATATGGAAAAAAAAACAAAACATAGGGGCATGGCCGTGGTTGATATATATTTTACGGTAAAAAATATTTGCTCTAATGTCATTATCCAGGGAGGAAAGAGAGGATGTGACTACGCTTGTATGGAGAATGGTTGGTTCCCATCGTATCCTCTTAACGAATATAAATGTCTGACTATGGGCCCGTGTGCTGTTATGTTATGGGAAAGACGGAACAAAATATCAATATCTCAGGCTATATAAGTCCTATTGCAGGGTAAAGGCCTCCTCTCAGCACGAGAGAGCTTGGGCCGTAGTTCACACGCAGCCCCAGCGAGGATAGGAAACTTCACTTCACTCACACACACCATTGCATTGTTTTGCAGGCGTTATGAAAAAGTCAGAGGTGCGGATCTGGGCATGAACCCATGACCCTCTGCTTGAGAGGCCATAGGTCAAACCACCAAGTTACAAAGACTTTTAAAAAAAAAATTAATAAACATTAGGTATTTGACAAATACAAATACGTACCTTTCCTGTAGGCAATATTTGGCTTCCAGTAATGTTATGAGTAAGTGATTCAGTTGTATTTCAGTTATTAATAAATAAGTCACAAAAATCAACTAAATATGGACAACAAGAGAGAAACTGCGAGCGGGTTTGCACCTCAGATCAAATAAAAAATAAAGATAGAGCGCTGCGAACAACGAAGTGAGGCCGGTCAATCAAACTGCACAATCCGTGTGCTTACACAGTGGCACGCACACACTTGCAACCAAACTACACCAAAATCGAAATAATTTTGCTTAGAACCCAAAACGTCAACTCTAGTGTTGCTATTATAATGTTGTAGTTCTTTACCCTATTATTGGGTAAATGCCGCCTATGTAATACAACCTTTTCTTTTTAGGGTTCCGTACCTCATAAGGAAAAAACGGAACCCTTATAGGATCACTTTGTTGTCCGTCCATCCGTCTGTCAAGACCCTTTTTCTCAGGAACGCGTGGACGTATCAAGCTGAAATTTATATCAAATACTCAAGTATATTGTACCTTGGAGCTGTGATAAAATCAAACTTCTAAGCCAACACAATCAAAAGATACAGCCATTTATGCCGCAAATTTTCGACACGCAAGGAAATCAAAACCTACATAACAATCCATAGCAATAAAAATCAACGGCTGCAAGCAAATTTGTTTTGAAAATGGGTATCTGGTGTCTGGGGCGATGGTACTTACTTCCCGTGAACTCAGAATCTTGAAATTTGGTACGAAGCAATGTCTTATAGCACAGATACAGGAAAAATTACGAAAAGCATAATTTTTTTGTCTGTCTATCTATATCAGTAACCAATCTATTTATGCCGCAAATTTTCGACACTCGAATCGCAAGGGAATCAAAACCTACAGGGTTTTTGAACTCAGAATCTTGAAATTTGGTACGAAGCAAGGTCTGTGCTATAGCACAGGTAAAGGAAAAATTGCGAAAAGCATAATATTTTTGTCTATATTAGTAACCAATGTACAATGATCCCACACTGCGCACATTTTGCTTAGGAGCAGGGGTCTGCTAAGACTGGATGTTCATAGATACACATTAATTTGTACGGAACCCTCGGTGCGCGAGTCCGACTCGCTCTTGGCCGGTTTTTTTCATTTGAAATTCTATTCTTTATTAGCACGGCTTAAAACCTGAGAACGTGCACGCAACTTAAAGTTGTTTGTTTCTTGTAAAAGTTTATCAACTTTTTTTTATTTTAGTAACTGTATCAACGTGACACGCAAGGTAAAGTTATTTGTAGTATCGGGGTACCTATTAAAAATTATTATGGCAACACTGGCCTACGCACACATGTTTAAGAAACCGGCCTCACTCGGCTGTTTACCGCGCTCTATCTTTACTTTTTATTTGATCTGTGTTCGGGTCATGAGTGTCATGACCTTAACGCGCAAGCCACTACAGAAGAGACGTGGGACGGGGGCGCGTCGCAGTCGCGGCGCCCCTTGAATCAGTTTTACATAAATGTATAGAAGCCTCGCCATCCAAAGCAGACTGAAGAGACGGGGCGGAGACGCGGCCTGCGAACAAACGAGCGCGGACTGCTACGCTCCTCTGTCTCACGTCTCTTCTGTGTGGCTTGCGCCTTAGAACCAAATGCAAGTTGTCGCTCCTATACTAGTAAATATAAAATTAGCGACTTCGAGTCGGCAAACTTAACATTTTTTTAAAAGGGCTGTAAGTTGGCCAGGCGTCATCTATGCAGTTGTAGACTTGACTAAAAAATAATATCAATTGGTTATAGACTCTTTATTTCCGCGATGTCCACAGGAGAGACGCGAAATAAAAAACCGGCCAAGTGCGAGTCGGACTCGCGCACGAAGGGCTCCGTACCATTATCTATAAAAACGGCAAAAAAACACGTTTGTTGTATGGTAGCCCCACTTAAATATTTGTTTTATTTTAATTTAATTATTGATTTTTAAAGTGGATAAACTAAATATTCTGTGAAGATTTCAAGCGTCGACATGTTGCCGTTATCAATATCGAGCAAAAAAATCACGTTTTTTGTATGGGAGCCCCCTTAAATATTTATTTTGTTCTGATTTTTAGTATTTGTTGTTATAGCAGTACTATTAACGTACCCAGAAATCGAGCTGTGGAGAGGGCTATATTGCTCTGGGTTTTTCTAAGTGATCGAACAGAAATGAGGGGATTCGTAGAACAAGGGTCACCGACATAGCCAAACGGAATTAGAGACAGACCAAGATAAGTCTGCAACGATTTTGATAGCACACGCAGTGCAAGTGTTATACACCGTGAACTTTTAGTGGTTGTTTTCCCGAAACGAGGTGATTTAGTATCGATTGTACAATCGATTTATAATTACTATTTTGACTAGAGTCAAAAATCCAATTGTGAAAAACGAAAATGACCGCAAACCAATAGTAACGCTTCGTTGGTACAAGTAGCGTACGATCGTACGATAGGTTAGGTACCAACGAAGCGTTACTATTTGTTTGCGGTCATTTTCGACTTTCGTTTTTCACAATTGGATTTTTGACTCTAGTCAAAATAGTAATTATAAATCGATTGTACAATCGAAACTAAATCACCTCGTTTCGGGAAAACAACCACTAAAATTTCACGGTGTATTAAACGTCAAACTTCTATGAAATTACTAGCTTTTGCCCGCGGCTTCGCACGCGTGTACCAAGATATCAAGCAAGCAAGCATACAGGCAAGCAAGCATACAGGTAAGCAAGAAAGCATGCAAGCATGCAAGCAAGCACGCAAGCAATATGCAAGCAAGCATGCATGCACGCAAGCAAGCAAGCGTGCAAGAAAGCGTGCAAGTAAGCGTGCAAGCAAGCACGACTAAACTTCAGGTAGATACGATCCTTTACAGTATTTCTTTGTATACAATGTTTTTCACTAACTCGGAAGCGAGCACTAAAAATCTGTATAACCAGAAAGAATACAACTAAAGGTCTATACATGCAAATGATATTTAAAGAAACTTCCTATAACTCCTAACCGTTAAGGAGTTTAACCTTCCATCATCAGCTCACCTGGATAACCTGCAAAAATACAACTATCGATCTATACGTACCTATAATATTTGAAAAAATAACCTCAACTCCTAACCGTTAAGGAGTTTTACCTTCCATCATCAGCTCATCAAAATGAGATGATGTCTACCAGACGCAAACACTTAAATAGCTTGAGAAAATATATGAAAAACGTAATGCATGCCTTCAAAATTTGAAGGTTGCCTTCGATTTCCCTGAGATCCCGTCATCAGATCCTGATTTGGTGACAATGGGACCATCTCAGAAGTATATTATATTCTTTCGTATAAAAAAATAATTTAAAAAATCGGTCCACAATTTTGACCGCACAATCGGTGAACATACCTACGTAAAAAAAATACATACAGTAGAATGCATAACCTCCTCCTTTTTAAAAGTTGGTTAAAGAGCCCTTTGTGGCCTATATACAGTATAAACTTTTGAATTTTGAAATTTTACCTTTCTACAGCCAGTAAAACGCAAAATCCCGTTTTTTCTCTTTCCCGTAAGAATTTCGGGAAATGCTTTATTAATGCTCCCCTACACTCCCCAAGGAACCCACTTGCCTAATTTCAGATTTCTACGACCAGTGAAACGAAAAAATCCCGTTTTTTTACGTTCCCGTGGGAATTTCAGAAAGTTCTCTCTCAATGCTCCTCTGCACTCCCGAAGCAACCTACATGCCGAATTTCAGCTTTCTACGACCAGTAAAACGAAAAATCCCGTTTTTTCCTTATCCCGTGGGAATTTCTG
Source organism: Archips crataeganus (assembly GCA_947859365.1). Classification (NCBI taxonomy): domain Eukaryota; kingdom Metazoa; phylum Arthropoda; class Insecta; order Lepidoptera; family Tortricidae; genus Archips; species Archips crataeganus. Next base: position 783,015 of record OX402067.1, on the reverse strand, counting down.
AAAATCCTTAAAACCGTTTTTTACTACTGTAATTACCTACTTCTATGCCAAATTTGAAGAGTCTAGTAATTATAGTTCATGGGATTCCGTTGAACTGAATATATAAATCCCGTTTTTTCTCGTTCCCGTAAGAATTTCGGGAAATGTTTTCTTAATGCTCCCCTACACTCCCCAAGGAACCCACTTGCCAAATTTCGGCTTTCTATGACCAGTAAAACGAAAAAGCCCGTTTTTCCCGTTCCCGTGGGAATTTTGGAAAGTCCTCTCTCAATTCTCCTCGACACTCCCCAAACGACCTACATGCCGAATTTCAGCTTTCTACGACCAGTAAAACGAAAAATCCCGTTTTTTCCTTATCCCGTGAGAATTTTGAAAAATCCTGAAATTAATGTTCCTGAAATTATAGTTACTGAGATAGGGTCACTCGGAATCCAATATATAAATCCCGTTCCCGTGGGAATTCCCAAAAATCCTTCCTTAGTGGATACCTACATTGTATAAGGTATATATGTGCAAAATTTCAAGTTTCTAGGTCCAGTGGTTTGGGCTATACATTAAAAACGACACCCATATTGATATTTAGACATTTCAACCCCATCGCACCCCATCCAGGGAGATGGTATTTTACGTATGCCACATCGGATTTTAAAACCGTTGTTGTTTTCATAACCAGCGACCCGATAAACCATAGAAACAACACCCATGTTGATTTTCAGACTTTGTTACCCCTTTCCCCCCCCCCCTTTTAGGGGTTGAATTCTCAAAAAACCTGAAACACGTGTTTACTCATTTCTCATTAGGAGTATTTCTGTGAAGTTTCGAATAAAATAGTCGAACTAATCTTGTTTCCCCATACAAACTTTGAACCCCCTTTTTACCCCCTTAGGGAGTGAATTTTGAAAAATCCTTTCTTAGTGCACCCCTAAACCTTATAAGGAACCTACATGCCAAATTTGGAATCTCTAGGCCCAGTGGTTTGGGCTGAGCGTTGATATGTCAGTCAGTCAGTCAGTCAGTCAGTTTCTTCTTTTATATATTAAGATGACGTATACCTAAATAACACGTGCACTGCGTGAGCTATCAAAATCGTTGCAGACTTATCTTGGTCTGACGCTCAGTGAAATGGCAATGGATGCAAATATTTTTCGTATCGGCTACGGAACTCTATTCTGGGCGTGTCCGACATGCTCTTGGCCGGTGTATTCACCCGACTGTCGAAGGAGGGTTATGTTTTTTGAGCGTATTGTATTTATGTATGTATGTTGTATCATTCTTTGGTACGCCCTGCAGCCTAAGCGGCTCAATGGATTTTGAAGTGTGTGTGAGTGTCATTAGAATCGTCTCAGTTTCGAGAGTGACATAGGGTAGGTATGGGAATGGAAATTATACAGGCGGTTTTTTTTTCATCTATAATACAGTACAATACTAATAGTATAGTAATAGACTCTTTATTGTCCACCACAAAGAAATCAATACAGAAAAACAAATACATGGAAAAAAATATATAAGGTAAGCAATAGGTGGCCTTATCGCTTCGGAGCGATCTCTACCAGGCAACATTTTCACAAAAGAATGACAGCAAGGAATATATTACAGCAGGTGGTGCAAATATATACGTATAAAAATAAATAGTAATATACAAACAACCTAAATATATATAACATCAAACACAACAGATAAAACAATATACTTTTAAATATAGGTATAAGCAGGCTATAATTTTCTATAATCTAGTATTGAAATTAATAGTTATTTGTGCAACAAGAGAGCAAAGTTGGTTTTTACTGCGAGTGTTGATTTTGAATCACGAGTTATCGAAGGATTCTATAATTGAATCACGAGCGTTTAGCGAGTGATTCTAAGTTAGAATCCTGAGTGCGCGAGTGATTCAAATAACACGAGATGCAAAAAAACTTTGGTCTCGTGTGACACATACAACTTTTCACCTCAGCAGCGAGAACATAATAAATTTTAAAGGTAAGTATATGAACGTCGTCTTTTTGTCTTTGTTGTGGTTTTCAACATTGTTTAAAAATATCATAAGCTTTTAAATATTTTTCGCGAGACTTTTCAAGTAAGAAACTTAACTCTGCATTATGCAGAGATGCTGCTTATTACTGCATTAATTCGTCTGGTGTTCAATTGTTGACTTCGTCACTGGACTCTCAATTCACTCATATCATATTCAAAAATTTATTAAATAAGTACTTATTACTATTCTAATTTCCAAATTCCCTCTGATCGTGTACCAAACTCTTAGATATCGAACTCTGTAGCTAGAGAAACAGAAGAAAATAATTAAAATTTGAATCCCGCTATTTTTTAAAGATGCGTTCCGATACTACACCCGCTGCGTTCCGATACTGCATCCGCTGTATTTATCACGTTGTTCAAGATTGTTAATACATGTTAAACTTTGTATTTTTCAACAACATTTTTACTATTTCATTATATAAAAATATAATCCAATTATTAAAAAAGTACAATAATTTCATTTAAAACCTTAACAGACGAATTACAATTTTAAGGTTGAGAACTTATTATGAGTATCCGAACGTTCAATCGTTCGTTTATTTTTTAGGTCTACTAGGTATAGAATTTGAAATCGAAATTCGAATCGATTTGATCTTATCTCTCGCTCTTTTCGTATCGAAATGAAAGTGACAGATCAAACTGAAGTTCAAATCTTTCGAATTCAGTAAGCAGACCCATCATTGTCCTTGACTTTTAAAAAAAAAAATTAAAAAGCTACTTTGTCTCACGCAGTGAGCAAAATCGGATTTTGCTCACTGTTTTTTAGTAGCAAAAACTGCCTGTTTGAGGTGCTGAGGTGAAAAGTTATTTATATTATACTAGCTGTTGCCCGCGACTCCGTCCGCAAAGAGGGGGGGGGGGATAAAAAATAGCCTACGACCTATTCTCAGACCTACCGAGTGTAGAGAAAAAAGTGTCATAAAAATCGGCCAAGCCGTTTCGGAGAAGTTCGGTAACAAACACCGTGACACGAGATTTTTATATATTAGATATTTTTTATGTTGAACTCCGATTAGTGCTACCTGCCAAACTGCACAGACAGTTACAGATTATGTATGTACCTATGTATGTATGTAAAACTCTTTATTGTACATAAAACATGAAAATAACTAGATAACAAGAGATACAGATGTACAAAGGCGAACTTATCCCTTAAAGGGATCTCTTCCAGTTAACCTTAGAACGATTGACAGGACATCAGAGACAAGAGTAGGCATACAATGCAGAGTAAAAAAATGAGCCGAAATCAAAAATAAACCCAAACTAACAAAACATAAACAATACCCATACTTACAAAGAATACACACAAGTACACACATATATTATATAATGAATACAATAGACTAATACATATCATATCAACATAAATAGACTACATAAAAACTACAAATACTTACATTAATATACGCATATACACTAAACAAAGAACACAACAGAGGTAGTCTCAATTTAAGAGGAACTGTCAAGCCAGTACGCCCCTAAGCGATTCCGGAAGATGGCTATCGACTGCGACCGCCTGATGTCACTCGGCAACCGATTCCACAGACTAACAGCGTACACGGAGAAGGATTTGGAATAGGATTTGGATTTAGATATAGGAAAGGCTAGCAAAAGATTATCACTTGACCGCAACCGGTTCCCAGACCCAGCAGCCAAGTAATTAAATCTTTCGGAGAGGTGGGATTATCTGATGACTTGCGATGTTATGTAATGAATATTTTACTGGAGCTGTGATAGACAACAAGCATCAGTAGTATTACGAAGTGTCTAACAATTATTGTCAACAAAAAGTCGTGTAAAGGTGGATTCATATCGACAGACACCGAGTATGTCAGACACGTAAAGTATCACCCCGGCGCCACATATAGCACAAATGTTTGAACACATTTATTTGATCACATGTGTAGCACCGGTACTTGCTTATTTGTTAACAACCATACAATCAACCATAGATCAAATATGTGTTCAAATATGTGTTGAAACATTTGTAATATGTGTGGCGCCGGGGTCAGACACCGACAAAATAATTCTTTGCGCATACTGGCCGGGCATGGCCCGCGTCTGCGCGGTCGTGTTACGATAGATATATGAATTCGTTAGTAAGTAGAAACTGTATCGAAGAATATTATTTTGGCTGCTACGGCTAAATTTTCGACCGAGATTAGTTCCGCCTCCCATACAACAAACGTGTTTTTTTTGTCGTTTTTATAGATGGTACGGAACCCTTCGCGCATGAGTCCGACTCGCACTTGGGCGGTTTTTCTTATTCTGATTCATGTAGGTACTCGTATTGATGCTTGTTGTTTCAATATTTCTGATCCCCAGACATTTGGACTATTCCTTTATCTGTTGTGTGGCAGCAACATTCTTTTTAAAATTTTTTGGCAACTGATAAGGATAAGACATATAAAGGTGATCTATATGTTCATTCATTCGTCACCATGGCTATCTGGAAAGTGGTATTGTGGAGGTAAGATCTGAGCTGTGTTATTGATAATGATATTAAGTAAATAAGTATTATAATTACATCATCATCAGGTCATTCTACTTTTCGTTTCTTTGTAATATGCTCTTAAATTTTTTTTTTACAAAAACGGTAAAGTGCTCGGTTTTATCATTAAAGATTTAAATAGGCACATAATTAAGCTTACATTTAAAATTATCATTACGTATAAAAAGTAATCTTATTATCTACAAAGTAGGTAACGCAGTGGACATGCATGTCCCTGCCACATTTCTATGGAAATTTTTATATTTTCCGCTGAGTTACCAATTTTTACCACAAAATTTCTTTGAATTTAAAGTTTTTTTGCTTTAAAACATTAAATTTAGTTAAAATCACGCGAAATCACCAGGTATGCCTTATATTTCACTAAAGATTAATGATTACTTAAAAGTAGAATGGCCCATCATCATCCTAATCCCAGCCTATATAAGTCCTCTCAGAATCAGAGGCCTGGGCTGTAGTTCTCACGAAGGTCCCCTGCGAATTAGGAACTTCACACGGTTACGTATCAAAATACCTAAAATAAAAAAACCTAACGTAAAATAACCTACGTTCAAAATACCTAAAATCTAAATACCTAATGATTTTTTCACTTATATTCAAAATACCGAAAGCTTAAAATGTCTACTTATTGCAATGTCTAAAATTAAAAAACCTAACGTAAAATAACCTACGTTCAAAATACCTAAAATCTAAATACCTAATGATTTTTTCACTTATATTCAAAATACCGAAAGCTTTCGTATATTCTAATAAATAACCGGTATCTCGCTGGCAGCGAGCGAGCGAAGCGAGCGAGTAAGACTTTTTAAGGCAGAAGCGACTCGGATAGGTTAGGTTCAGAAGGCTAAGGCGGGAGCGAAGCGTAGCGTAGCCTCCCGCCTTTAGCCTTCGATGTTAGGTATTTTTTTTGTAACATCACAGAAAATTATTATTTCCATTAGGTATTATTGTGTTTAACATTATGAAATGTCCCTAAATGTAAATCATATACCAAATTTTATCAAACAAATTAGATTTTTCACGTGGTAATAAAAAAAACTAACACCAAAGGCTAATGCGGGAGCTTCGCTCCGCTACGCTTCCGCCCCGAACCGTCTTGCTCGCTCGCTTCGCTCGCTCGCCGAAAATTAAGCGATATTCGTTTAATTTAGGTATTTTGACCATTTGGTATTTCAAATGTTGGTGTATCAAACTTAGGGGGCTGTTGATATTTTAAACATTAGACATTTACTCCATTAGGTATTTTAAACTTCGGTAATTCGTAGTTAGGTGTTAGTTGCTTAGGTATTTAAAATAATTAGGTATTTAGATTTTAGGTATTTTGAACGTAGGTTATTTTACGTTAGGTTTTTTAATTTTAGGTATTTTGATACGTAACCCTCACATTGAATTTCAAGTGATTTCGCAAATAAATTTCAAAAAGTTAGAAGTGCGAGCCGGGGTTCGAACCCACGATCCCTTCCTTTGAGAGGACTTAAGTCAAACCTATGCTATCATGACTTTTTACTATAATTACATAGTTGAAGTGAACTAAATTTTTGGTAGGTACTTAGTTGTTTGTTTTGAGAATGCTTTCTTCCTTATTACTGGCTCAAAACACATTGAGAGATTTCACCGTGTTCAGGTCGGATTAGAGTATGATGAAAACCCGGGTTCGAGTTCCGGCCAAGACTTTTTTTAATGTTTCGCTAAACGGCGGTTTTTGCGTAAAAATATTTTATAATTAATAAATGTTATTTTTTATAGCTTTCATTTCTGACTTTTAAACTTGCTTTTTGTCGGTATTTAAGTATTTAATTAAATTGCTCCTCTGATCCACTCAAAGGTGGACTGGTAAAGATCCTTTAAAGGGATAATTTTGCTTTTGTACATGATGCTTTTGTCCACAAAAAATACTATAGGTTTTGTACAATAAAGAGCTTACACATACCAACACATACAATACTTTAACTGTTGCCCGCGACTCCGTCTGCGAAGAATAGGGGTATAAAAAATGCCTACGACCTTTTTCCCAATTTCACAGACCTATTAAATATAGAGAAAAAACCGGCCAAGTGCGAGTCGGACTCGCGCACCAAGGGTTCTGTACAAATTTATATGTATCTATGAACATCCAGTCTTAGCAGACCCCTGCTCCTAAGCAAAATGTGCGCAGTGTGGTATCATTGTAGATTGGTTATTGATATAGACAGACAGGCAAACTAGATCTCGTTCAAACCAATTTTCGGTGGAAGTTTACAAGTTTGATGTCCGCGTGGAATTAGTAATTTGGACAGCTTATTTTTTTTATCCAATTTGCTTTTTCATCAATTATGGCTCTCCTTAGTTCCTCGATATAAAAAAATACCCGCCCCCGCACCCCCGCGTTCACATTCACTACCGTATACTCCCAAGTCAAGCGTGCCTATAGAAGTTTTACTTCAAAAACCCCCGATTTTGAAACATTCTTCCGCTCCTAGGCTATTGGTGTTAGCGTGATGATATATAGCCTATGTCCTTTCTCAGGCTCTAGACTATCTGTGTACCAAATTTCATTTAAATCGGTGCAGTAGTTTTAGCGTGAAAACGAGACACACAGACAGACAGACAGACAGAGTTACTTTCGCATTTATAATAGGGTAAGAAGAAGAAGAAAAGGCAAAGTATTTGGAAATCCCTAATTATTTACATTATTACAACTATAGAACGGACAGAAGGGGTGGTGGGGTTTCTATTTACATACACAAAAACATAAAACACAATCTAACTAAAGAAAAGTATGCAAATGGAAATAATTATCTATGGTTGCACACTCACAAATTAGACCTAAACATTGGGCTAATCTACAAACCAGGAGATACGCAGATGGAGGCATTTTTGGAGGACTTTGAAAGACAGCTACCACAAAGAAAAAATACTATTATTTTTGGAGATTTTAACATAAATTTACTAATAAAGGACAGGAATTCAAAAAGATACACGGAAATGCTTAATGAAAATGGATATAATATTATTAACCGATTGGATGAACAATATTCAACACGTACAACAGCTACAACAAAGAGTGTTTTGGACCATGTCCTTACAAATATGATTGATAAGGATATTCACATGGCTTTAGCGGATTCCTCGATATCTGATCACAAACAAATTATTCTTGGGATAAAAAATACAAAGACAAACATACATAGCAAGACAAAATACGAAGCAATCAATTATGAAAATCTACGAAAACTAGCTGAAGACGGTATTGGGGAAAACTGCAATCATAACTTTGACTTATTATATGATTCTGTGAAAAAGTTATTAAAAGATAGCGCAATCACAAAAAGTAAAATAAATAATCCACCTAAACAAGACTGGATTAATAGAGATATAATAGTGAAGATAAATATAAGAAACAAACTATGGCAACAATTGAAAGGGAATCCAGAATGTGACGATTTATTATCAAAGTTCAAGAAGGAAAGAAACGAGACTACGATACTTAAGAACAAATTAAAAAACAATTACTATTATGAGTCTTTTCAGAAATGTAAAAACAACCCTAAAGAGATGTGGTCATTGATTAATTCTTTGACCAACAGTAAAAAAAAGTCTATCAGTGCTCCTTCAAAACTTTTGACCCCCACCGGAATTACAACGGATGAAAAAGAAATTTGTGAACAATTTAATAGCTTCTTTGCAACAATTGGTCCCCAGTTACCTAGCAAAATTCCTTCTATGTATCATAATAGTACAAGTGCTCTTACAAGTTCTAATGAGGGGCACGACATTGGTAATGTACTATCAAATTTGACACCATATAGCGAAGATGAAGTATTGAAGATAATAAATAGCCTTGATCCGAATTGTAGTTCAGGTATAGACAAAATTACTACAAAAAGTATTCAATGTATTAAACAGTATTTGGTTCCAAAACTTACTACGTGCATTAATTACTGTTTAAAATCTGGTATATTCCCCGATTCGTTGAAGATTGCTAAAGTTACACCAATTTACAAATCGGGAAACAAAATGGATCCGGGGAACTACCGGCCAGTGTCGGTACTACCGATATTTTCCAAAATTTTTGAGAAGATTATTTATTGCCGGTTAAATAGCTATCTAACAGATATCAACTATCTTTTTGATCGACAATATGGTTTTCGCCCGCAATCAAGTACATTATCAGCGGTAGTTGAAGTCAACTACCACCAAGTGGTGAGTAACATTAAGTCAAACATAGATGATAAAAAAAGATGTCTTGGGATATTTATTGACCTTCAAAAAGCGTTCGACACGGTAAGTCATTCGATTCTTCTAGAAAAACTTAAAAACATAGGCGTTATTGGCAATGCATATAAGGTTTTTGAATCATATTTAAAAAATCGTTTCCAAATTGTCAAATTGGGTAATGCTAATGAACAAAGCTCTCCGAAATCAATCACTTGCGGCGTCCCTCAGGGGTCCATTCTCGGGCCACTCTTGTTATTAATTTACATTGACAATATAAGACAAATACCTATTCGCGGGGAGTTAAGTTTGTACGCAGATGACACGTGTATATTTTATTACGGGCATTCTGTAGATGAAATAAAGAAAATTGCACAAGAAGATCTCAATGCTCTTCATGACTGGTTTCAGTACAATTTATTGACTATCAATATTGCTAAAACAAGTTACGTAATATTCAAGGCTAAAAATAAAAGAGTAAATAATACTCCACTTACCATAAATAACACACAAATAAAAAAATCATCAGAAGAAAGGTATCTGGGACTCATACTTGACAGTGAGTTGACGTGGAAACCTCACATAAATAAAATCAGGACAAAATTGTCATCGTTGCGAGGCTGCCTTTTCAATACTGTGCACAGTTTTCCTCGCCAGGTACGATACACTATTTATAACTCCCTTGTTAAGTCTCACCTGAACTACCTCATAGAAATATGGGGTAGTGCGAATAAAACCGCGCTAAAAAGTTTACAGATCGCTCAAAATAAGGTCATAAAAACACTCTTTCAATACGAGTTTCTCACGTCTAGTCGTATAATTTACTCGAAAACTAAAATTATGAACCTAAATCAGTTCTATTTTAATAATACTTGTATTTTAATTAAAAAGATTGTAGATAAAAAAATTCATTCACAATTAACTTTTAAAACCAAAACTGAACTAGGTTTGTGTCGTCTGCGTAATGCTAACGACCTGTGTCTCCAAAAGGCGCGAACTAAATTTGGTAAAAAAAACATACGTTTTGAAGGAGCACAATTTTACAACCAATTACCTAAGTCGATTAAGGAATGTAAAAATATTAATGTCTTTAAACGTAAATTGAAAGAATATGTAATTGAGAAAATCTAAGTTCGGCCCTGTGAGTTGCAGTTAAATATGCACACAAAAAGAGGCAACCTTTATAACTACTCCGCTGCACGGAGATTCCTCCCTACCCGCACGGCAGTGGTTTTCGTAGATTACTTGCACCTAGTTAGTTTAGTACTACTTGTTGCACAAATGTTATAGGGGTTTTTTTTTTTTTATTCGTTGTATTTCTATGTTGCTTTTTTTTTTATTATTATTTACTTCAAATATCTATAATAGCTGATCGTGTCAGGCCTTATACTGCGGAATTCGATCTTTGTACCGTGCCGTTCCGGTCCCGCTAATAACATTAAACAGAAGAGTAAAAAGGACGGCGCGGTGCGGGCTTCGGATTTAGAATTTAGCAGTACCCTCCTCACTATTTTATGTGAGGTATAATAATGTAGATTAAGGGTTTAACTTTTGTTTTTTCTTTTTCTTTTCAGCGTGCGCCTCATGGTGCTCACTGGTATAAATATTGTACAAGTAGATTGTTAGCATGAGCCAATATTTTATCGGAAAATTACAATTATTTATCATGGCAGCACTAGGAGTTTTGACAGGCGACATTCGAGCGTTGACCACGGAGAGGGTAACAGTGTTTTTGGTGATCGTTTTGGACTTGATTTGTAAAAATTATACTGGAGTTATTCAACTTGCGCTGGTTTTACTAGTTCTCCTGTTAAGGTACTGAATATTCTAATAAGTCAGAAGTGACAACGAAGGAGCGCTCACTGGTATGTACATTCTTTTGTTTTATTTAGGCTAGGAGATGCCCTGCTTACTGTCACCCGTATGTTTATAACAACATCTGCAAGTGGCCCTAAATAAAAGGCGCAAAACAAAACACGCATAAGTTATTGAACGTACTGCTGCGGTTCGATGTTTAAGAAACGGCAATCAAAAAATGTTTCACCGTTATCAAATTCAATGACGTACCTACTACTTACCCACAATAAAAAAAAAAAAAAATGACACAATACAAACGAAATCTCATACTACAGTAGATTTCATTTATTACTACCATTTGGGTGTAGCGACAAGTTTTAATGAATCATTTGTAACAAATTCCTAGAAATCCCATGCAGATATTGCGACTGGAGTCGGCCGCCAAAGAAACAGAGCTTTCTTATCTTTTGTTTAAATCCACACAGACCGTTCTTGTGCTTGAAAGAATAGAATGAAACAATGATATATTGATTTTAGTAGTGGTAGAGCCATGTTGTAGCTAGCCGCTGCATCACGAATGGGCCGGCTCGTCCGGGGCAGTACCACCCTCTCACAGAACACCGGCGTGAAGCAGCAGTAATCCTGCTTGCGTTTCGTACGGTCAGTGAGAGTGCCGGGGGCCCAATACCTCACCCCTTCCCTCTTCCCCTCCCTCAACCCCTTCCCCTGTTCCCTTTCCTTTAGGGCCGACAACGCACTGGCATCGCGTAAAGCGCTGCGGGTGTCTATGGACAGTGGTGATCATTTAGCATCAGGTGACCCACTAGTTCGTTTGTCTGGCCTTTCTAACATAAAAAAAAAAAAAAAAAAAAAAAAAAAACATTTTGAGCAACTTTATTGATTAAAAATGAAATGAAACGAAATTCTTTATTGTTTTTGCCTTTTGCATTAAGTACTCATTTGATTTAAGTACTTATATGTTTTATTTTTTTAAGTATTTACGAATAAACTTACTAAATCAAATTATAACTTATTTAAAGTATTTATACTTAATTTCATTTAATATTATTTAAAAGGTGACCCCAGTACTTAAAGAATGTTCGTTACCTTTGTATGATACGCTCTTTATCTGTGGCATTCGTCAATTTCTACGATATAGATTTTAGATGATAATTAGGTATTATGTACCTACTGTTGTTGATATGATTATTGTCGTGTGTTCTACACGACTTACTTACTTTACTTAGACTTTAAAAGTAATGATCGCATTTAGGTACGTACTGCACCTAAAATACGACCATGCGTATTTTATTTTTACCTACTTTATAAAAATAAAATATTATTTTTCCTGTCCCTTAATATTCCTTTCTACTGAATAAATGAATACTAAACTTGACTTGTATACTTAACTAGCTTCGTTTTTAATTGCGAAGAGCGTATCTACTTGTTTACCTAATACTACTCCATCATGTCTGATTCGGAGCGTAGCGCTTACACTCCTTCTGTCGCCGATTACTCAGACAGAAGAAAAAGAAAGAGATTACCCTCACAAGATGTTCGGAGTCGATCACATGACGCGCGCGGAAGACCTGGGTCTAGGCTTAGATCTCGTGATAGGAAAGCAACGCGGAAATACGAGCGTTATCGCTCACGAACAGTACATCGCAATAAGCGCCGCCGCGTCGGAAGAAGTCGATCTCGATCCAAACGCATACGTCGTTCTCGTAAAACACGAGGCAATAAAACAAGAACCTCGAGCTCTAGTGACTCGACGCGGAATCGAAGTGGCACCTCAATAAGCTCGACAACGACAAGCAGTAGCTCATTATCTATGTCTTCTACATCTAGAACGAGCCGCTTAAGGTCTAGATCGTGGACTACGAAACGTCGAAATCGAAAAGTATCACGCGGTAAATACAGGTATCCCAAAAATCCTATGGACCGTTTTATAGATGCCATTAGTAGCCATGGGCGTAACACTTTTGTAGGAGCTCATGACGTGATACCGAAATTTGACCCTAGCCAGCGAACTCAGACAACCAAAGCATGGCTTAAAAAAATCAACGAAACTGCAAGCATTTATGGATGGAGTGATAAGCAGACAACATTTCATGCCCTACCAAAATTAACCGGACTAGCGCGCCAATGGTATGAAGGGTTATCTTCCGTCAATTTCACTTGGAAGAAATGGCAGCGTAAGCTATTACAAAACTTCCCAGATGATCGGAATTATGCTGATAGGCTTAAAGAAATGTTAGCAAGAAGAAGTCGTAGAGACGAAACTCTCGAAGAATATTTTTATGATAAAATCAAACTTGTGACTCACTGTAACATAAAATGTAAAGACGCTGTCGACTGCGTCATTGAGGGTATATTTGATCACAATGTCAGATTAAATGCACAAGGGGTTAATTTCGAAAAACCAAGCAAACTTCTAAGATATCTCCGAAGTATTACCGGAAAGAATCCGAATATGGATGTCAAGAAACCAAACGCAATGATAAAAGTCCCAGCAAACAAAAATATTGATCTCGGCAAGAATAATAAAGTCAGCAGTGCTACAACTCGCATATGCTACAACTGTTCCGAACCAGGACACACTGCTCCGAAATGCCGCAAGGAACCCCAGAAATGCACTAAATGTACCCGAATAGGTCATATGGCAGCATACTGTAGACGTGATACAAATGCTAACACGAGATCAGGGACGAGTGTGGAAAATACTCGTACAAACGAAACTTTAGTGTCTAAAGTACAGCGTATAATCGCCCGAAAGGAATCGGGAGACATTTATAACAAAATTGTTAAGATAAATGATCAGAAAAAGACTGCCTTTGTGGATTTCGGAAGCCAATGCACAATCATTAAATGGAGTGTAGCACAAGAACTGCATTTACAAATAGACGATAAGGACTTGCCTCTTATTAAAGGATTTGCATTTGGATCCCTAGAACCTATGGGGAAAGTTTCAATAGATTTAGCTTTGGATTTTATAAAGGCGAAAATAGATGCTTTCGTTGTTCCTGACAAATTTCTTACTTCGGATTTACTCGTGGGCCAAAATGTCACAGAAATGTCAGATGTTACGGTTTACAAGACAAGTTCCTGCCTCATTCTCCACTCCGATACAACGGAATTAGATAAGATACTAATCTACAACATGGAAGACGTGACCTTAAAAGCTATGCAAGTTATCCAAATACGATGTAATACTGATTATACGGGACCTATATACATACCGGGAAACACGTCATTTAAAGAAGGAGAAGAAATCATGATTCTGCCTGGTCTCTACTTCATCGAAAATGGAACGGGATACATACCTGTTATAACTCTGTCAAGTCAAGATGTTAAGTTAAAGAAAGATAGACTTTTAGCACGCGCACGAATGGTACCTATAGAAGCGGAGTCGATTATGATAAAACCACCTGTTGAATTCGAGGTAAGAAAAACGACTTTAACCGACTTTGAAGTTAACAGTGACAAAAAGACTAATACGGTTATTACTATAGATATGCTAAATTTAGGTGAAGATTTAACTCAGGAATATAAAAAACAACTATTGGGCCTACTAAATGAGTTTAGAGACTGTTTTGCATTAAGTCTAGATGAATTAGGGATAACTCATATAACAGAGATGCATATAGACTGACAGGACAGTACCCCAATTTCTTATAAGCCCTACCGGCTACCCTTTAGTGAAAGGCTTATCGTTAGGGACATTATTGACGAGTTGCTGGAGTCAAAGATTGTTCAGGAATCTAATTCACCTTACGCGAGCCCGATAGTTCTGGTCAAAAAGAAAAATGGTGAACATCGTCTTTGTGTGGACTATCGGGCCTTGAATAAGAAAACCGTGAAGAACTCTTACCCAATGCCGGTTATTGACGACCAATTAGATCGTCTCAGTGGTAAAGTGTACTTCACCAGCCTCGACCTGAAGTCTGGCTATTACCAAATACCTATGGCTGAGAAATCTAAACACTTGACTGCTTTCGTGACACCTGACGGGCATTACGAGTATACCCGGATGCCTTTTGGTCTCGTCAATGCCCCGGCAGTGTTCCAACATATGGTCAATAAGGCGTTAGGGAAGGATCGGTACAATTTAGCTATTCCGTACATGGACGATCTTTTATCCCCGGCCTCATCCGTTGACGAGGGGTTGACAAAACTGCGTAAAATTCTGATTTCTCTACGGAACGCCGGCTTAACACTAAATTTAACGAAGTGCTTTTTCTTTGCAAAAACATTAGATTATTTAGGATATGAAGTCTCTAATGACGGTTTAAGACCCGGCAGTAAGAAAATAGAAGCAGTTTCGAAATTTCCCACACCAACCAACATACATCAAATAAGACAATTTGTTGGACTGGCTAGTTTTTTCCGCAGGTTTATTGCCGGATTCGCCAAAATTGCGAAACCGTTAACTGTCCTTACTAAATCTAATGTACCTTGGGAATGGGGGCAAGGGCAAGAGGCAGCATTCCAGACTTTAAAAGCTAAATTAGTAGAGCGGCCGATTTTGGCCCTGTATGACCCAAAATTCTATACTGAAGTTCACTGTGACGCTAGTAAGTTAGGCGTGGGGGGTATGTTACTGCAGCGGCCCGATGAGAAATCTCCATTGAAAGCCCTTGCGTACTATAGTAAACAGACGACTAAGGAGGAAGAACATCTACATTCGTATGAACTGGAAACCCTGGCTGTAGTTCTTTCACTAAAGAAATTCCGGACTTATCTCATAGGGATTCCATTCAAAGTATACACTGATTGCAACGCCCTTAGGACTACTCTTACAAAGAGAGATTTAGTACCCCGCATTGCTCGATGGTGGCTGCTATTGCAGGAGTACAACTTTACCATTGAGCATAGACCGGGAGATCATATGCGGCATGTCGACGCTTTGAGCAGAAACCCTATTCAGGGCGATATCTTTGGAGATTTAAGCGAATCACGAGAATATGAAATTATGAATGTTACCACCACTGAATGGCTTCATACAGTTCAGATGACAGATTCTAAGCTGAAATTAGTGAAGAATATTTTGGATACTGATAGTAAAGAAATAAGGGATATAGTGGATAATTATACTCTGAAAGATAATAAGATATATAGAAAAATAGGTGATGATCTAAAATGGGTCGTACCGAATGGTGCAAGATGGCGAATATGTCAAATTTGCCACGACGAGGCGGGCCATTTTTCGGTAGACAAAACGCTTAGTAAAATGAAGAACGATTATTGGTTCCCAAAAATGAGCAGATTTGTACGGAAATATGTCTCGGCGTGCCTTAGTTGTGCATACAATAAAGGATCGACATCTAAGAGCAGTGGTTATTTGCATCCGATACCTAAGGGAAACGTCCCATTTCACACATTACATATGGACCATCTGGGGCCGTTCATACGAAGCAAGCAGGGTAATTCATACATATTAGGAGTCATTGATGGGTTTAGCAAGTTTATTTTTATTAGGGCCGTTAAAAACTTAAAGAGCAAAATGACTATTAGAATATTGACTGACATTTTTGGCACGGTTGGTAGCCCAAAAATTATAATATCCGACAGAGGAACTAGCTTTACCTCGTCGTCCTTTAAGAACTTTGTCAGGTCTATTGGCTCTAAGCATATCCTTAATGCTGTCGCGACGCCTAGGGCCAATGGCCAAATTGAAAGGTACAATCGTACTATTTTAGAATCTTTAGCGGCATCGAATCATGGTCTTGACGAGCGCGACTGGGACTTGCACCTTAATAAAGTGCAATGGAGTTTAAATAATACTGTAAATAAGAGTACTGGTACTACTCCATCAGAAATTGTTTTCGGACGAAGGACAACCAACCCAAATGAAGGGCCTGTTTTGAATTCCATCCAGGAATCAATTGACCAGACAAATAAAGAAGCCAGCTTTCAATTAAATAATGAGGTGGATGTCAGTGACCTTGACGTAACTCGTGATAAAATACGCAGTTTGGCTATGGCGAATACGGAGAAGAACCAACGTGCGATGAAAACTCGCTACGATAATAATAGAGCACCTACAATTTTTTTTAACCAGGGTGATTTAGTTATGATCCCCAATAACCACGTTCCTGCCAATGGTAAGAGTAAAAAGTTATGCCCGAAGTTTCGAGGACCATTTCGGATAACTGCCGTCCTCAAGAATGATCGCTATGAAGTTTCTACAGTTGAAGGTCACGCCAAACGTAAATACAAAAGTGTCTATCCAGCCGAATCTTTGAAAAAATGGATTACCTTCTCTACGTCTGACAAGAGTGACCGCGAAGACAATTATGACAATACTAATGACTCTAGTGACAGTACTGATGATGATCATAACCAAGTTAATAGTGAAAATTAAACAGTTTCGATTATTGTCCCGATTAATACTCCTTCCTCTCGTCTCTTGAGCAGGCTGGACAATATCATTAATGTCCTGACATTCCACATCCTATTAGTAATTATTTCAGGTTTTACAAGAAGGCTCAACACTACCGATTGGAAGGGCTGTTGCCAATATAATACAATTAAGGGAGTAATCTCGTGTAAGTATATGATTCACGTTTTAAGCTCACTATATACTGAAATATGCCGTTGCATGCGGTGCTTAGTATTGACTATCACTGAAATATGCTGCTCCCTGCGGTGATCAGTATTACTCAACGTTTACTGAAATATGCTGCTGACTGCAGTGCTCAATATTAACAATTTTAACTATCACTGAAATATGCTGCTCTCTGCGGTGATCAGTATTACTCAACTGTTACTGAAATATGCTGCTGACTGCAGTGCTCAGTATTAACTGTCACTGAAAAATGCTGCCTACTGCGGTGCTCAGTATGAAATATTACTGAAATATGCTGCTGACTGCAGTGCTCAGTACCTTCTTACATTGTTATTGTTTATGTACCCACCGTTAATTACGGTGTATGAAATCACTGACAAAGTCATCATTTATTTATTTATTCAAATTCAGTCATTATTAATTGACTTATTGAAATATTTGACATAATTAATTTATTAATTCAAAATCATAGAAGCTTACGGTACCTAACACCAAAACGCTAATAAGTTTTGTCACAATAGAAATATACGAAAATATAAACTTATAATCTATTAATTTAATTTCTTAAAACATAATGCCAAGTAAAAGTACATGTTCCATAACACCACAGCAGGTGTTTAGTCCTAACAATACCATTAAATAACATGTTTTATTTTATGTCGACGTGGTAAATGAAACCTTGTATATACTTAATGAGTTATTAATATATGCTGTATTTTCACAGGTATCCCAGAGCGCAGGCACTACCAGCTCGTGAGAGGTCGAGTGATAGCTTGAACATTCTTAAGAAAACCATCGCACTTACCTATAACGTAAAACAAATAAATAAAATTGTACTCTATATGTAATTCGATAGATAGGTATCATCAGTAGAAGTAGGACAAACATCGTCACTATATAAGTTATAAATTGTTAAATAAGTATAGATACTTAGGAATACACTGAACCGTGTATTTTTTTTCTCTGATTTGTCACAATTAAATTTCATTTTTTTTTTCTATTTTTGTATAGAGACATACAACTCTCGAATGGCCGATCCGGAATAGGGTCATTCCATTAACAGGACGGCCGTCTGTTAGCATGAGCCAATATTTTATCGGAAAATTACAATTATTTATCATGGCAGCACTAGAAGTTTTGACAGGCGACATTCGAGCGTTGACCACGGAGAGGGTAACAGTGTTTTTGGTGATCGTTTTTGGACTTGATTTGTAAAAATTATACTGGAGTTATTCAACTTGCGCTGGTTTTACTAGTTCTCCTGTTAAGGTACTGAATATTCTAATAAGATATAAGTTCTCATTAAGTGAAATGTAATAATTTCTTTTGAGAAATAAAGTTCTATAAACCTAAGTCCAGGATAGATGCCCCACTTTTTGAAATAGCTTTATAATTCAAAAACTAAATAAATTATAGCATTGCGTCCAATGCGTATGATAACTATGGTCCTTAATCTATTATTTTACTGTACTTGTTTTAATATAAATCGTATGGATTTTGTGTAAATCGTACTTTTGTAGACCCCTTATAAATGGGATAGGTGCCTACCGTGGGGGATAGACGACTCGTCGCAAAAATGCGTCAGAGGATAGATGCCCCTTGAAATTAAACAAGTTAAATAAAAGTTATCAGTCTTTTATATTCATTGAAAATTCGCCTAGAATCCTAGTAGGTACTTACTAGATGTTTTACTGAAACAAATTATAAAAGCTTAATCAATTCCATATAAAATGTGATTTTGTTTCTATTTGCAAATACAGAAAAAACTTCACTAAATACCAATCAATATGTACCTACATTACATAACTACCTAGCTAGGATCAATTGTTTTTCATTTTTGGCAAAACGTCGTCTTATAATAATTATCTTATAATTATAGTGTTATAGACGGTATTCCATATGTTCAGGCTTCTTCATTGACTCCTTTTTCTCCCTTCTTCATTCCCTCGAAGGCTGCTAGCAAGCTTTCTTCAGACCAGGCGACGTTACGCGGGACTACGAGGGCGTTTTCTCTCATATTTACAAGGCATTTCGATCCTCTGCAACATAAAAATTCTTTGAAACAAGTTGAGGATAGATGCCCTTAGGGGTATCTATAGCGATCGAAAACGGGGCAACTATACTTTTCGCAGAGGATAGATGCCCTTTTCGATAAAAAATCAAGTAATGATAATATCACTATAAAATATACTAATCCATGCAGCCTAAACTTCAGTGCAACTAAATGAGTTAGCTAAAAGCGAAAATTATAAGCCAGTCTAAAGTTATTCAAAAACAAATACTTACGAATATAATTTTCACGCTCTGCGAGGTCACGCCGCGGAAGGTTTTGGCACTCATGGACTAAACGCGTTCGCTCTTGCTCATGATAGCAGCGGCCCAGAGGTTTGCAGGGAGGGGGCTTGCTATTATTTAGTGTAATTTTGGTCCCACAGCCTTGCAACTAGTAGAAATTGAAATCGAGGCATCTATCCCACTGGGGCATCTATCCTGGAATTACTCTATTAGTTAGGATTAGGATAACGAAGTTATTTTCATGTCTCAGCGCCCTGCTGTCGGCCGCTTGCGCCGAGCGCCCCTTCCCTGATGCCTTCACGTTTGGTGCTGCCACGGCAGCCTACCAGATTGAGGGAGGATGGAACGCCAGTGGTAAGTGTACAGTTAAATTGGTTTTATCGTTCAAGATTAACAAATACACCGATTAGGCGCAAGCCAGACAGAAGATACGTGGGACGCGGGCGCGTCGCAGTCGCGGCGCCCCTTAAGAGGGTACGATGCGCACCATTTCTCCATACAAACGTACTCCCCTGTTTTCTCCCTGAATAATGGCTTTAGAGCCAATTTTTTTTACTGTGTAATCTGTATCTACCACAGCTATGCCCCTATGTTTCGTTTTTTCCCATATTTCTATTACCATAAGAAATATGAGCTTTCAAAAACTGAAAAAATTGCCCAATTTCAACGTCATTTTCAGACATTCATCAGAAAAGAATCCCTGATATAAACAAAAAAAGGAAAACATAGGGGCATAGCTAAATTTGTCCTCTAATTATTTTTGAAAAAAAATATTTTATTGGTCCAGTTTTCGAGAAGAAGACAGGGGATTACGAAATGCTGTTTTGATCAATTTTACGCGCCTATTAACGGTCTGAGGTGCAGTTGTCCCTCTCTCGCTGTACTGACACGGAGGGGTTCGGGCGAGACAGCGACATTTCATTAAAATACCTATTTCTCAAAAGTCGCTCAGCCATCGTACCCTCTTAAAGAGTTTTCATACTAACAGAAGCGTCACGATCCAAAGCAGACAGAAGAGACGGGGCGGAGACGCGGCTACCGAACAAACGACGCGGACTGCGACGCGCCCCCGTCCCACGCCTCTTCTGTGTGGCTTGCGCCTTAGAGTGTGTATTTCCTCCTCTCCATTCTTCCGTGGATGTCGTAAGAAGCGCTGCGACTAAGGCGCATGCCACACAGTATTCGTATTTAGGACTAGCTTTTGCCCGCGACTCCGTCCGCGTGGAATTAGTAATTTGGGCTGCTTATTTTTTTTTATCCAATTTGCTTTTTCATCAATTATGGCTCTCCTTAGTTCCTCGATATAAAAAAATTACCCGCCCCCGCACCCCTCCCGCACACCCGCGTTCACATTCAACACCGTACTCCCAAAAACCCCGGTTTTGAAACATTCTTCCGCTCCGCTCCGCTCCTATTGGTGTAAGCGTGATGATATATAGCCTATAGCCTTCCTCGATAAATGTGCTATCTAACACAGAAAGAATTTTTCAAATCGGAGCAGTAGTTCCTGAGATTAGCGCGTTCAAACAAAAAAACCTGTTCGATAAATTCTTAAAATAGACGTATCTTTCTTATTTGTGAACCGATTCAAATGAAACAAACACTAAATGTTAATCCAAGAAAATACCAACATATCAGTGAAAACCGCATCCTTCTAGGTTAAGCCGTTAAATCATTGTTTTGGGTTCTATTGTGCTAATAAATAGCCCTAGTGACAGTTTTTCTCAAATATCTTCAATGTACAGACACCGCCTTATTACAGATTTATTATATGTATAGAAGATGGGGGCGCGCCGCAGTCCGCGTGTTTTGTCCGCAGGCGGCGTCTCCGCCCCGTCTCTTCTGTCTGCTTTGGATCCCGACGCTTCTATGCATTTAGTATGAAAACTGATTCAAGGGGCGCAGCGCCTGCGACGCGCCCCCATCTCTTCTGTGTGACCTGCGCTTATCTATGCGATAGCAAGCGGCCGCGCGTTAGACAATCATCATCATTATCCCAGCCTATATACGTCCCAATGTAGGGCACAGGCCTCCTCTCAGAATGAGGGGGCTAGGGCCGTAGTTCCCACGCGGGCTCAGTGCGGATTGGGACTATTAAAGTCAACAACTATTAGAAGCTACGTACGTGACGGAGACGGAGGAGACGTAGGAGACGTGGGTTCGAATCCCACCGGCGCACCCGAAAAACTTTTTCGCTTTTAAATACACATGCACATGGAGTACTGCTCTCATCTCTGGGCTGGGGCACCCAAGTACCAAATTCTTCCATTTGACCGCATCCAACGTAGAGCTGCTCGATTTGTCGGTAATCAGGCACTCTCTGGCCTACTCGATCCTTTGGCTTTGCGGAGGGATGTGGCGTCTCTCTGTATATTATACCGTATCTATCATGGGGAGTGTTCTGACGAACTGTTCGAATTGCTGCCTGCGGCTAAATTCCACTACCGCACTTCGAGGAACCGTTTGTCTTTCCATCCTCACCATCTTGATGATTGGCATTCTAGTACCGTGCGTTTTAAGCGAAACTTCTTTCCTCGCACGACAAAGATCTGGAATCAGCTTTCTGCGGCAGCATTCCCGGAGCGTTACAACTTAGGGGTCTTTAAAAAACGAGCCTACCAATTCCTAAAAGGGTCGGCAACGCACCTGTGATGCCCCCCGTGTTACGGGTGTCCATGGTCGACGGTGATCGCTTTCCATCAGGTGACCCGTCTGCTCGTTTGCCACCTCTTATATAAAAAATAAAAAAATAAAATACTAATCTAAACTATTAATACAATACGGATACGGATTACCTGGGTACGGATTAGAACACTCTTTTGTACCTAGGGCTGGGGTGTGTGTGTACGTTAGAGATGATATCAGTTCTCGTCACCTCAGCAATCTTGAAGGTAAGGACCTCTCCACTTTATGGTTACGTGTGGACAGCGACGACCATCCACGCGTCTATGCGTGCCTGTATAGGTCCCATAGCGGTGACAGCGAAATTGACCGACTCATGGAGCAGTTCCAAATGGCTGTGGACTCCGTGCAACAGCAGGTCCCTTCTGCAGAGATTGTGATACTCGGCGATTTCAACGCCCATCACGTCGAATGGCTTGGCTCTGGCAGGACCAATCATGCAGGGAGATCTGTTCGCGACTTTGCTCTGGCAAATGGCCTGACGCAACTGGTTACTGCGCCTACGCGAATACCAGATGTGCAGAACCAGGAGCCTTCTCTGCTTGACCTTTTGCTGACTTCTCATCCGGCAGGCTACCAAATCTCCGTTGAGGCCCCTCTCGGCTCCTCGGATCATTGCCTGATCCGGAGTAAGGTGCCACTCACGTGCCCGCTGCGTCGGCGAGTTGCTTGTAGCCGTCGTGTGTGGCATTACAAGTCAGCAGATTGGGATGGGATGCGGTCCTTCTTTGCGTCCTACCCTTGGAGGCATGTTTGCTTCAAGCTGGATGATCCCAACGTCGCTGCTGACTCTGTTACTGACGTGGTGCTGCAAGGAATGGAACTCTTTGTTCCTTCCTCAGCGGTCCCCGTTGGTGGCAGATCCCAACCTTGGTTTGGTCGATCTTGTAAAATGGCTTCTCGCCGAAAGCAGGAGTGTTACCAAGCTTGGGTAAATGCAGCGAAGGTTCGGGATGTAAAGACCAGTGTTTTAAAAAAGGAGTTTAACTTTGCCTCCAGGTCCCTTAAAAGAGACATTGCCAGAGCTAAATCGTTGCACATTGGTAGAATTGGCGAGAGACTAGAGCGCCTCCCTTCGGGAACTCGTGCGTTCTGGTCTCTTGCCAAAGCTATCCAGGGGAATTTCTGCACGCCTTCTTTTCCGCCTCTACACGCGGGTAACGATTCTTTGGCCCACGACGCAAAGGAAAAAGCCGATCTTCTAGGTAAATTCTTTGCGTCCAACTCGACTTTGGATGACGGGGGACGCATGCCACCGACCATACCGCGTTGTGAGAGCTGTATGCCGGATATCCGGTTCCACCAAAGCTCAGTGCGTAAAGCACTTCTCTCCCTCGATATCCATAAGTCCAATGGGCCTGATGGAATCCCTCCGGTAGTGTTGAAGATGTGCGCTCCTGAGTTGGCTCCGGTTTTAACGCGTCTTTTTCGGCTCTCCTACTCTTCTGGCGTAGTCCCGTTCTCATGGAAGTCTGCTCTGGTCCACCCGATCCCTAAAAAAGGTGACCGCTCTAATCCATCTACCTATAGGCCAATAGCCATAACTCCCCTGTTCTCTAAGATAATGGAGTCCGTTATCAACCGCCAGCTCCTTCGATACCTTGAGGACCGACAATTGCTCAGTGACCGTCAATATGGTTTCCGTAGCGGCCGCTCGGCCGGCGATCTACTGGTTTACCTGACACATCGTTGGGCACAGGCGATTGAGACAAAGGGTGAAGCATTGGCTGTTAGTTTAGATGTGGCGAAGGCCTTCGATCGGGTTTGGCACAAAGCGCTCCTCTCAAAACTTCCGTCCTTTGGGCTTCCTGAGAAATTATGCGGATGGATCAGCAGCTTCCTAACGGACAGAAGCATAAAGGTTGTAGTTGACGGTGCATGCTCTGATTCCATGTCTGTGAATGCTGGTGTCCCTCAAGGCTGTGTGCTATCGCCTACGCTCTTCCTTCTGCATGTCAATGATATGCTGCCATCCGGCGGCATTCACTGTTATGCGGATGATAGTACGGTTGATGCCTCTTACACCGGCCGCGCCGGTATTTCTCGGGAAAACGTTATAGAGTGCCGAAATAAACTTCTGTCTGAAATTGAGACTTCCCTAAAAGAAGTTTCAGAATGGGGTCGACTTAATTTAGTCCGTTTTAACCCCACTAAGACACAGGTTTGCGCGTTTACCGCAAAAAAGTCTGCGTTTGTCGCGTCACCTCTTTTCGAAGGCACTCCCCTTGCTACCACAGCCAGTATCGGAATCCTTGGTATTGACATCTCGAGTGAAGTCCAGTTCCGCGACCACTTGGAGAGTAAGGCTAAATTAGCCTCGAAGAAGCTCGGCGTGCTCAACAGATCGAGACGGTATTTCACTCCAGCCCACCGCCTTCAGCTTTATAAGGCGCAGGTTCGCCCACATATGGAATACTGCTCTCATCTGTGGGCGGGGGCTCCCCGGTACCAGCTTCTCCCTCTGGATCGCATACAACGGAGAGCGACTCGAATAGTCGGCTGCCAACGAACTTCTGATGGGCTTGATTCCTTGGCGCTGCGTAGAGATGTAGCTTCACTGTGCATCTTCTATCGCATGTACAACGGAGAGTGCTCCGAGGAGTTATTCGGGTTGATCCCTGCCGCATCCTTCCGCCACCGCCCTACGCGACAACACTTCCATCCTCACCATCTGGATGGTTGGTTGTCTTCTACTGTGCGTTTTTCCAGAAATTTCCTGCCTCGCACAGCAAAGCTCTGGAATGAGGTTCCTGCTGCGGTATTCCCGGACCGATATGACCTTCAAGCTTTCAAAAAAAGAGCGTACTCCTACCTAAAAGGCCGGCAACGCACTTGTGACTCTTTTGGTGTCGCAGGTGTCCATGGGCGACGGTAATCGTTTACCATCAGGCGATCCGTCTGCTCGTTTGCCCCCTATATCATAAAAAAAAAAAAAAAAAAAAAAAAAAAAATAAACAAGTGCTAGAATATGGATATTTCATTAAATGGTTTATTTACATTGTTCGCAATTTCAATTGACAGCGATTTTACAAGGTTGTGTCGTGGGAATAACTGTCAGTGTCAACTATCTATAGGGATCAAGGTTCCCCGGGCCGAGTATAGACGTGTGTATAGACTTATGCTCACTTCTTGGCGAGCACGCTAGGCGTGTCACTAGGTGGCATTTGGCATTCGACGCGTCGCTGCATACCTGTCTGTACCTCTACCATGAGTTTACACTAGTTTACAGTGACCGTACTCGCTAGCGACGGCGTAAATGATTTGTATGGAGAATTGTACTTCCGTAAGTGACCGCTAGAGGCGCTGTACAATTAACCATACAAATAATTTACGCCGTCGCTATAGCGAGTACGGTCACGTAAACTAGTGTAAACTCATGGTAGTGGTACTGTACGTTACCATGAGTTTACACTAGTTCACAGTGACCGTACTCGCTAGCGACGGCGTAAATGATTTGTATGGAGAATTGTACTTCCGTAAGTGACCGCTAGAGCGCTGTACAATTCTCCATACAAATAATTTACGCCGTCGCTAGTGAGTACGGTCACGTACGAGTACACTAGTGTAAACTCATGGTAGAGGTAGTGGTAGCTGGTGGCTTACGATGTAATTGGAGTTGTCTATTTTTAGGGTTCCGTACCCAGAGGGTAAAAACGGGACCCTATTACTGAGGCTCCGCTGTTCGTCCGTCTGTCCGTCTCTCTGTCTGTCACCAGGCTGTATCTCATGAACCGTGATAGCTAGACAGTTGAAATTTTCACAGATGATGTATTTCGGTTGCCGCTATAACAACAAATACTAAAAACTAAAATAAAATAAATATTTAAGGGGCTTCCATACAACAAACTTGATTATTTTGCTCGTTTTTGCTCGATATTGCTAACGGCAACAGGTAGGCGCTTGAAATATTCACAGAATATTAAGTTATATATTCAGTTTAAAAATAAATAATTAAATAAAAATAAAACAAATATTTATGGGGGGGCTCCCATTACAAAAAACGTGTTTTTTTGCCATTTTTATAGATAACTATATAGCGACCCGCCACGGCTTCGCACGGGTGCAATGCATGTTTTATACATATAAACCTTCCTCTTGAATCACTCTATCTATTAAAAAAAACCGCATCAAAATCCGTTACGTAGTTTTAAAGATCTAAGCATACATAGGGACTGACAGACAGCGGGAAGCGACTTTGTTTTATACTATGTAGTGATGGTACGGAACCCTTCGTGCGCGAGTTCGACTCGCACGTTTTTTTTTCAAAGTAGGTATAGGAAACGTGCACATAGACGGTGCTGCCAACTGGTGCCATCAATTTGACTGTTTTACCCTGACAAGTTTCTTTTACTGTCCGCATAGTGTCTCTTCTGTCGCATTAGTGCTGCGGCCTATAGTTTCTGCACGTTCCCTATAGTAAAGTCGAAAACTATTTCCAGATACCTACCTAAATGCTTTTAAATTGTGTCCTGTATTATTTGTATATTGTTATTTTAATAATAATAATAATAAAAAGACGTAGGGATGTGACGACCTCATCGCCCGCTGGTGTTGTCGTGTCACCAGTGCAGTCAGTCATCGCAGGGCGGCTTGTGGCGAGCTGTTGGTGCGTAGCGACACCACGAACCCGAGACCTCCAGGGGTACACATACACACATGCGCTTATACACACACTCACACACAGTTACACACCCACCCCGTCTCTAGTTTGCCTTTGTTGGCCGCCTAGAGTGGAGCGCAAGAGCTACATGCTCGAAGGATGGATGTGTTTGGCCGTAAGTGGCGAGTTGGCATTTTGAAGTTTAAAGTCCAGGGACACCTCTCCATCCTTATCCGTTCACACCAATGTTGCCGCCTCGTTGCCCCGAGTGGGCAATAGTTTGAGGGGCCCATTTAGTGAACGGCGAGTCACCGCCTACCAAAAGTTCAGTTTATGAGATATTTAAATGGTAGGTGTCCGTTATCTCACTCCATAGCCCGGTAATCCTGTCCACAACATCCCAACCCCATAGCCAATTCCATGTCGCTTCCTACCTGGCAATAGTTTGGCAACTGTGGTGGACTGTCCGCTAGCACATCCTCATGGTGTATTAGGGGGATAGACCTCCATAGTTGCGCCCATCTCATTTATATTATATGGTACCAAAGGCCTCTTCATGTTGGCTTCGGCCCCATGAATGCCTTTCAAATGACCGGGTCCCCATGGGCCCGTGATCGGAAATCCGTACCAACATAATAATAATAATAAATATCACAGGACAAGTCACACCAATTGACCTAGTCCCAAAGTAAGCTAAGCAAAGCTTGTGTTATGGGTACTAAGCAACGGATAAACATAATTATATGTATAGATAGATACATACTTAAATAAATACATATTAATACACCCAAGACCCGAGAACAAACATTCGTATTTTTCATACAAATATCTGCCCCGTCACGGGAATCGAACCCGGGACCTCAAGCTTCGTAGTCAGGTTCTCTAACCACTAGGCCATCTGGTCGTCGTTAATGAACTGAAACAATTACTTTTAGACTTTTAAAGTCGCGGGTGAGCAAAGTAATTGTTACAGGTTCATAAATATGGACCTCCGCAAAGTAAAGCCCGATGCAATACATTATGTAGGTACTCATTTAATTTTAATAAGTATAATGTAATGAATCTACTTATTTAAACATGAAACTACCACGAGACTCACTCATAGTGAAAATAAACGGATCACTGACGTCTTAAAACGAGTTTAACTCGACTGTTTCGGACTAATCCGTAGCCCTTTTTCCCGGGAGTCACATCATCTGTTAAAATTTCAACTGTCTAACTATCACGGTTCATTAGATACAGCCTGGTGACAGACGCAGACGGACGGACTGACAGCGGAGTCTT
Source organism: Archips crataeganus (assembly GCA_947859365.1). Classification (NCBI taxonomy): domain Eukaryota; kingdom Metazoa; phylum Arthropoda; class Insecta; order Lepidoptera; family Tortricidae; genus Archips; species Archips crataeganus. Next base: position 755,052 of record OX402067.1, on the reverse strand, counting down.
AGTAATTGGGTCCCGTTTTACTTTGGGTACGGAACCCTGCAAATATGAAATCAGTTTCAAAGTAGTATAATAATTTTCTGTACCTACAAAGAAAACGTAAAACCGGTTGTCTGTAAAGTCAGTTTATGGACGATAGTTTCACGTGACAAACATTCAAAAAACAAAAATGAAACCAGGCGGTCACCCATCCAAGCATTGACCGCGCCCGACGTTGCTTAACCTCGGTGATCGGACGAGAATCGATGTTATGTGAAATATCTTGAAAACGGTGCATCCTACACGGCAAAATCAATGAAATTTTCATCCCCCTTTAGTACCCCCTCTCTCCCCCCGCAACCCCCCCCCCACCCTGCCCCGCCCGCATTGAAAATTACTCGAGCGCTAGTACTACTAAGATTGTACATGCATGCTGGCGTTCGCTGCTCTCTTGTACATACTGGCCTTCGCTGATCTGTAGGTACATGTACGGGACATGTAGGTAGACGTAAGGGACGTGTAGGTACACGTACGTTACATTGCGTCATCCTTTTTCCAGACAAAGGGGAGAGCATCTGGGACCGCTACGTGCACACCCACCCGGAGTCCATCAAGGACGGGAGCACGGGAGACGTGGCTTGCGACTCCTACAACAAGTGGAGGGAGGACGTCCAGCTACTTGTGGATTTGAACGTGGATTTCTACAGGTACGGTCTTTTATAGGGAACGTGCAGTATCTATAGGCGGCAGCACTAATGCGACAGAAGAGACAGTAAAAGAAACTTATCAGAGTAAAGCAGTCAAATTGATGGCACCAGTTGGCAGCACCGTCGATGTGCACGTTCCCTATATGGAATTCCAGGCACATTCAAAAATGGGTCACCTTGATTTGCTCCGCGAAGTAGTGCGGCCATGTGACTAATTTGCCTCATGGGGGAGCAAAGAGTTGTTGGGGAGGCAGGGGTGTTTAATGCGGGTTTATTCTACATACAGGATGTCCCAAAACTCAATGATAGTGGGTACCAGGCTAGAGGCATAGTTATAACAGTTCTGGAAAATATGAGTAAAAATCCATGACACTTAAGCAAAGAAAGATTCGCATAATGTATCACTTTTACTATTTTTTTTTTTTAATGAGTCGCCAGAGGGGCCAAAGACGCGAAGTCTTTGCTATTTTTTACTTTAGGGTAGGAAGAGTGACTTGTGCTCGGGAAAAATCCCTTCGGACGAACTGGGAATGGAGGGCCCAGACAGTGTCCGACTTGCACGGACTAAAAAACCCGGTCACAAGTCCCCTTCTCTATTGATTAATAATACAAAAAACGTGTGCTTTATATTTTGAGGAGGGGAGGGGTAGGGAGAGGACTTAATCTACCCACAGTGTCCTGCCTCAGCCATTTGCTGGAAGGCCGGGAGAGGAGCATGCATTCTCCCGCTGGGCACTGGGGGTGCTTAGGTCGGTCTTTTATGTTTTTACCCGTTGGTTACTTCCTTGACCGACCCTCGCACTTTTACTATTAGATACTATCGAAATAATGTCAAGATTTATTACCGGTACTAGAACCGATTTGTCGGCCGATTTCCTATCGGAGCTGTTCGGACGACTGTCTCGGGCGAACGTATAAACTGCTTCCGACATCGTGCGTTCCGCTCTTCTGTATGTAATGTATGTAGTTTGACTGTAGAGAGCTTAAACAGCACGGAACAGAAAAAACAATATTAGCTAGGTATGACTTATCAAAAGTGTTTTTCAATAAAAGACGACGTCAAGATCGCTTACCTTCTTTCTAATGCTAAAAAAAACAAAGTAAAGGCACTCTCGTTGCTTTATATACGTTTGATTCGATCGGCCGAGTTCGGACGACGACGCCCGAATATACTTCGGCCGTATAACTTCAATAAATTCTGTAGAAATATACATAGTTTCTAAAAACTGTGAGTTATTTTATGCCAATAGTCGGCATTTAGTGCCTATAGGGAACGTGCAAATCGACGGTGCTGCCAACTGGTGCCATCAACTTGACTGTTTTACCCTGATACGTTTACAAGTTAAGTATGAAGTATCTTTTTCTATTTTTTTTTTTTTTATTTTCTTCAACTTCATTTTTTTTATTACTTTTACGGTCATCCCGTGAAACCATATATTTCAAAATAAATACAAACTGAAATATAGATGCACAGAAAAAACCCCAGAAAAAAGACCAATGCTGGGAATCGAACCCAGGTCCTCAGCGTTCCGTGCTGCGTGCTTACCCCTACACCATCACTGGTCTAGAAGTTAGCGACGAATCTTTCCCATACATCGTACACTTCAGTCTGTTATAATCACATTTAGGCAGTGATAAAGCGCATCTATGTTATGCCCTCTACCGAGAGACTTCAACACTCCTTCGTCCTGATAAGTTTCTTCTACTGTCCGCATAGTGTCTCTTATGTCGCATTAGTGCTGCCGCCTATAGTTTCTGCACGGCACATAGACGGTGCTGCCAACTGGTGCCATCAATTTGACTGTAAATAATTACCCTGATAAGTTTCTTTTACTGTCCGCAGTGTCTCTTCTGTCGCATTAGTTTTAGACGACCAGATGGCCTAGTGGTTAGAGAACCTGACTATGAAGCTTGAGGTCCCGGGTTCGATTCCCGTGTCGGGGCAGATATTTGTATGAAAAATACGAATGTTTGTTCTCGGGTCTTGGGTGTTTAATATGTATTTAAGTATGTATATATCTATATAAGTATGTATTGTAGTACAAATTACTACAACATAACCTTAAACTCAATACCGATTTTGACATGTCAATATTTACATGAATAACGTGTTTTGGAATAAGACATATGTACTCACGTGTAGCTAAACTCTTAATCTAACGAGTAACAGGCATATTCCAGGCCTTCAGTAGCTATAGGAGTTGAATTCACCACAGAAACTCCATGTGTTATCGCAAACTTTCACAAGCACTTCCTCACTAAACTATCTTACTCCCAACCACATGCGATACACCAATTTCATCGCCAGGACATAAGCTACACACTTATTATCACTGTTTTACACAACAAAACGTATTTCAGTAAATTCCAGACGCGGAACTGTCATAAATTTATTTTTCAAACGAGACGGTATCTTTTTATTAGAAAAGTTAGACACCTGTCAAAAACCATTCCATTTAGCGAAATATGCGTTCCCTAACGGCGCACATTGACAGCGGCGCGTCATGCTAATTTGAGACAGCATCCCGCCGCGGAGCGTAACAAGGAACTGGCGCAGGAGTTTCCCGAGTGAAACAGCAGTGTTGGCACGGCGCTCCTCGCGAGCTCACGTACACATTTTTTATCGCGCGCGTTTGACATTCCGAACCCGCATGTAAACAATCGGACAAAAACATCTCGCCCGCGCATACCGCGTCGGTCCGAACGTCTTGGCAGGCCGTTGCGGTCGCTTAGTAATGTGCCGCGGATTGTAGTATCGCCACAAATACAGTGTTAAACGCGAGTTGTGCCGCGTAGTGACGTTCGCGGTGTGAGAGCGCCGCCGCACTCATTCTTCGTAGGCCCCGGCTGAGAGGGCGGCCGGGTGCATTCGTGCGACGCCAAGAGGATTTCAACGCCCTTCATCACCCCTGCTACGCGCCGAGCCTGAATGCCGCGCCCTATTTGCAACGCGAGCCGCGCGTGACCGCGCTCGCTTTTGATTGCCCGAAGGCTCAGGCTTAGAGGCGGCCTGATGCGTTTACGCGAAGCCAAGGGTGTGTCAACGCCTTACTTCACCCCCGTCGCGCGCCGCGGCTGACCGCGCGCGCCTCGGTTCCCGTAGGCTCAGGATTCTGGCGGGCAGATCCTGCAGTGCATAGTGCGATGCCAAGGGCTTCATGCCTGCCCGCGCACTGCACCCCGCACTAACCATCACCGTGGTCATCGGGCGCAGCCTCCGGTTTCCCCCCCAGGCCTCACCTAGCTACTGGCTAGTTGGGTTCGACGGCCTGAGGGTCCCCGAACGTACTCCGCAGGCTACGGCCTCCGTAGCCTAGCGTGATTCACCCGTCATCGTCGAGGTAGTCCCGAAGATCCCGTAAGTGCACTAACTTTTATTTATCCACTGGCCAGTGCGAGCGTGAATTTGCCCACGCTTTAAAATCAGTGCGCGTTACCAAACGTATTCCAATAAGAGGTCATTCCTAACTCGAACGTACCGTTCTTCGTCACACAACTTGTGTTATGAAATTATTGCAATCTATGAAATTGTTTTTATCGTTGCATGTTGGTAAAACAATACACTGTTAATTTAAATTGGCCTTTGTATCATTTCGCTGTCTGCCCTAATCACCCCAACATAAGCACAACCGGCTACGGCCCTTGAAGTAAAGGTCTATTAGGAAGCCGCTGAACCTATCTGAGCAACTTCTAGTTTGTAACCAAAAGAAATGTAACTTATCTGCCAGTGAAGTGAGGAGTAAGTAAGTACCTAATCCAATTATACCGACCCGCTTCACGACAGATTTGGCGCCCGAACCTTAATTATTAACGTTATTATTCAGCTTCATAAATAATAATAATTTAAAAAAAAATGTAACTTTGGAAAAAAAAAAAAAAAAAAAAAAAAAACAATTAATTATAAAATTTACCTTCACTAGTCGATATTAGTATACAACATCAATAACAAAAAAACTGTAATTAACATAGGAAAAAATAGTTTCACTAAATTTAAATATTGTTGGTGTGATTAGCGGACAGCTGATAGTTAAATTGTATTTTTTATAACATGGCCATATTTTTTGAAACAAATTGAATATTTTTGATGCAATATGGTAACCTGCCTGTACTTATAAGTCTTTTTGTGCATCTGTGTGTACCCGACCAAGTAACAATTAATTAATTTAATTATTTTAGTTGTACTATGAGAATGTAGCATAGTAACAACAAACAATTTGAACAATTACAATTAAATATATTCCCCAATTATTTTACTGCGCATCATAATAGATGCTTTGCAGTTGATACAATTTATATAACACCTTCTCCATTGAGAAGTGTCATTATTGTTATTATTATCACACTTGTTCGGGACCACACAGACATTGACGAGCTGCCAACATGTCGGACCACGAAAACGAATTATATCACGAAATTGAAATCACCAGACGCGACCCACCGACGACAACCTCAAGTTTTGACTTAGGACCCGGTCCTAGTTTCGTTAACACGCGACCGCGCGGAAATCGAGACCCATATGAACCGACCCCCGGTCCATCCAATCAACCAGACGCGCCGACCGCCGCGACCGGACAGTATCGTTCCATAAACACATTGGAAGCTCCGAAGCTTGTGTCCAGAATCTTAGACCAACCACCTCACTGGCGCGAAATGTACCACCAGCCGACCGCAGATTCTGAAGAACGCGTTGTACACGTAATACGCGAGGATAGCTTACGAGCGTGGAACTTAAAGTTCACGGGCGAATCGGACGTCGCAGATTTCTTCCTTAGGCTCGATGATTATATGCGCAGCCGCGATACGTCGGAGCGCAAGGTACTCAAATGTTTTCCCGACTTATTGAGTGGCAAAGCTTTAGATTTTTATAGGCAGATACGAGACAGCGTCACCACCCTGTCGGAGTTACAAACCAAATTCAGGAGTTTTTTCACATCCATTGATAGCGATTACGCTTTAGAAAAGAAAGTTAGAGACCACCGACAGCTACCAGGACAGCCGTTACATTTATACATACTGGAAATGCAGACGATGAATTCGAGGTTGGTGTCCCCATTACAAGAGACCAGCCTTATCGAAATCATCAAACACAATATTCAGCCTATGTATGCACAACTGCTAGCTGTCGGTGATACTTACACTATCCAAAACTTGATCATTTTGGGTAAGCGACTCGAAGCTTACGCCGGTCCACCCACTGTCAGTTCCGGATCCAGATCAAACAAACAGTCGAATCACGTGGCTGTTGTAAATACACAGCATAGTAGAAAATTCACCTCAAATAACTCAGTGACCTGTAAAAAATGTAAAAAAATTGGTCACTCTTACAGACAATGTCGAACTATACCCGGCATTGTTTGCTTCCAGTGTGGACAAAGAGGGGTATTGTCAAATACCTGCCCAAAATGCAACCCCCCTAAGCGCAGGCCACACCTGGAGGCAAACAATAGCCCAAAAAAACTAGATACCCCAGGGTTCACCGAAACAGATCATAAATCACCCCATCTAGGAACGGTAACCCCTGGCATATCAGTCATTGATGGTGACAATAGACTGTACATCGACTTCGACATTGGATCTGGAACTTACAAGGGACTGTTGGACACAGGCGCGAATTTAAATATTATTGGTAACGGATACCACAAAAACTTGTTAAAACTAGGTTTCAAATTAACACCCGTACGCTCAAGTGCAACTTGTGCGAACGGCTCTAAAGTTAACGTCATAGGCACTTTACTTTTACCGATCATTTTCAGAAATCGAACTTACGAGACCACGTTTTTGGTAATACCAACCGTAATCGATAACTTTATAATGGGTATGGATTTTATGCATAAAGTTGGATTAATAAATTTAATAAACCACAGCACAACAACATGCAATGGAATTGTGACACAAACACAAGGTAATACCGGTGTTTGCGCCATAATTCCAAAGCAACAACTCTCTCCTTTGGAAGCAATCGAAATAAATAAGGTCATAGCTAAATACAAAACCATAAGTACAGAGGAGAGGGGTTTAGGCAAAACATCCATAGTCGAGCACAAGATCCTGACGACCGGACCACCAATCAAGCAACGGTACTATCCGCTTTCCCCAGTCAAACTTAAGGCTTTAAATGAGGAAGTAGACCGAATGCTAGAGCTGGGCGTGATAGCACCGTCTAAGTCGCCTTGGTCAAATCCAGTCGTCATGACTCCAAAAAAAGATGGCTCTCTTAGGTTTTGCTTAGATGCAAGAAAATTAAATGATGTCACAGTCAAAGACTCATACCCATTACCTTACATAAGTTCGATTTTGGATAATTTGCGCGGTTCTCGCTATCTAACTTCAATTGATTTGTCTGCCGCTTACTGGCAAATATCTTTATGTAACTCCGACAACGTGGACGGCTCTGGAACATCGTGTCAAAAAACGGCTTTTGTTGTACCAGGCAGAGGACTTTTCGAATTCCGTAGGCTTCCGTTTGGTATATCAAACGCCGGTTGCGAATTGCAACGTTTAATAGATTCTTTGTTTCATCACAAATATGGTGAAAAAATCTTTGGTTATTGTGACGACTTACTAATCGCCACAAGTAACTTTCAAGAACACCTTGAAATTTTAAACGACGTTTTCGACGCTTTAAGCAAAGCGGGTTTGACAATTAACTTCAACAAATGCGAGTTCTGTAAGGACGAGCTGAAATATCTTGGTTATGTTATCGGCCCTCAAGGTTTACAAACAGATCCACAAAAGTTGGACTGTATTAAAAACTTCCCACGACCAACAACAGCTAGGCAATTGCGCGCATTTATAGGTCTGTGTTCATACTACCGCAGGTTCGTGGATAAGTTCTCGACCATAGTCGCACCGATGACCGCATTGGTAGGAAAAAAGAAGGGAAAAGACGCCATAGCCTGGGGAGAAGAAGCAGAAAGGTCCTTCCTAGCGCTCAAAGAAGCTCTCACCATGGCTCCAGTACTGGCTTGCCCCGACTTTTCCCTACCATTCCAAATCCACACCGACGCTTCGTCGGTAGGCATCGGGAGCGTCCTTATTCAGGAGATCGACGGCATAGAACACCCCGTCGCATTCCACTCGAGACTTCTCTCCAAGACCGAGCGGAACTACAGCACTACAGAGCGCGAGTTGTTGGCCGTGGTAGACTCCATAAATCATTTCCGCCCTTATATAGACGGTACTCACTTTGTGGTCGTCACGGACCATATGTGCCTCAAATGGTTGAAGTCGCTAAACAACCCTTCTGGTCGTTTAGCACGCTGGGCGATGCAGCTGTCTTGCTTCAATTTCGAGATACGACACAGAAAAGGCTCGAACCACGTAGTCCCAGATATATTATCTCGAATTGAACTCAAGGCAGTTGCATTTACTGGTGGTAGCAGTTCTAACGACGATTGGTATAATAAATTATTTAAAAACGTAGAATCAAACCCAACATTCCACAAAAATTACCAAATAAAAAACGGAATGTTGTTAAGGTATAGCAAACCATCGTCGCAACTACTTAGCGCTACCGAGTGGAAAATAGTAATTCCACGAGAACTAATACCAGAGTGCATGAAGGAAAACCACGAAATTAACGCGGTGCACCCAGGTACTTTTAAAACATTTTCAAAAATTAAGGAAAATTATTACTGGAAGGGCATGTATGCAGACGTGAAAAGTTATGTGTCCGCGTGCGAGAAGTGTAAAGCTTATAAACACTCCAATAACCCGCCGCACGGGCACATGACTAACCAGAAGAAGGTTGATAGGCCGATGCATACTTTGTCAATAGACATCATCGGCCCCATAGCTAAATCGTATTCTGGTCACGTCTACATACTGTCAATTGTAGACGTTTTTACTAAATATTGTTGGTTACACCCGTTAAGAACTGCAACCACCAAAACAGTGTCATCATTTATAGAGTCTGAGATATTGACCAAAGAGGGCATACCATGCGTTCTCATATGCGATAACGCCACGATCTTTCAAAGTCGAGAATTTAAAAACTTTTGCTCGAAACATTCAATTCCCAGGATATTTTACGGAGCTTTTTACGCGCCACAATCGAACACTATTGAGCGATACAACCAAACGATCCAAACCTGCTTAGCTATTTTAGTGGGGGAAGACCACAGAAACTGGTCCAAGCACCTACCACATATTCAGATGTCACTGAATAGCACCGTCAATGTTGCAACGGGATATACACCATTTTTCTTGGCAAAAGGCCGTGAGTTCGTCGCGGACGGCGCGTTGCATCACATACGTGGCAACGCACCACATTCGTCAGACGACCTCCAGCTCGCAACTCGGTCTAACAAAGCTAACACGCTAGATGACTTGGCAGATATCTTCAACCGTGTAACAGACGCCTTGACCAAAGCGTACAAACAAAACGCGAACCGGTATAACCTACGCCGCCGAGAGCTCCGGCTAAGCGTGGGAGATACCGTGTGGAGGCGTAATTTTGTACAGTCAAGTGCGGCACACTTCTTCTCAGCGAAACTTGCCCCGAGATTCGTCAAGAGCAAAGTTACGAAGAAGCACTCAGATGTCGTTTATGATCTACAAGACATTGACACGGGTAAAACAGGAAAATATCATGCCAAGGACATCATAAAAGTGCCATAAGGTGTATACCAAAGCGCGACATTGACTTTGTTTTGCTTTTTTGTACACAGTACACCTTTTTACAAAAAGTGTCAAACTCAACTTTTTTTGAAAAATTAAAAATTTATGTGTACCTGTACTACCCTAGGTACCAGGGAGTGCAAACTGGATTAAAATCGGTCCAGTACTTTTAGAGAAAAAATGAAAACTAAGTTTTTTCTCATACTTTCTTGATAGCTATCACAATTATCGAACTTTAAATTTCAGTGTGAAGTCTATTGACACTTCACACATCTAGGATTTGCTGTAGCCACCACCACAAGGTGTGCTACTGTATATAGTGAGAACTTGACAGTGTGCGCACACTGTCATGTACCTCTTGTACAAAATGTATATTGTAGTATAAAATAAATATACATATACTTGTACTTTAAGTTAGGATAAACATCATAACATGGCATGACCTACCATAGCTCGTTGGTAGTAATTTAGGTATTCTAGGCGTATTAGATAGAAAGTTAGGATCATAGTCCAGGAACCGGATCCACATAGGCCGGAGTCCAGGCATTAGTGTTAGACGTTGATAAAGTTCAACACGCATGCTTAGCCTTTAGGATCACTTACTTGATAAGTTTGATTTTCTACTCCCTAATCTTAACGATATTAAGTCGCATGCATACCTAAATGAGGGCATAAGATTTTTTTTTCCGGCTACACCGGCTGTTGCGGTTAAGCTCGGCTTAACCTCTTTTCCTGACAAGGGGGGTATTGTAGTACAAATTACTACAACATAACCTTAAACTCAATACCGATTTTGACATGTCAATATTTACATGAATAACATGTTTTGGAATAAGACATATGTACTCACGTGTAGCTAAACTCTTAATCTAACGAGTAACAGGCATATTCCAGGCCTTCAGTAGCTATAGGAGTTGAATTCACCACAGAAACTCCATGTGTTATCGCAAACTTTCACAAGCACTTCCTCACTAAACTATCTTACTCCCAACCACATGCGATACACCAATTTCATCGCCAGGACATAAGCTACACACTTATTATCACTGTTTTACACAACAAAACGTATTTCAGTAAATTCCAGACGCGGAACTGTCATAAATTTATTTTTCAAACGAGACGGTATCTTTTTATTAGAAAAGTTAGACACCTGTCAAAAACCATTCCATTTAGCGAAATATGCGTTCCCTAACGGCGCACATTGACAGCGGCGCGTCATGCTAATTTGAGACAGCATCCCGCCGCGGAGCGTAACAAGGAACTGGCGCAGGAGTTTCCCGAGTGAAACAGCAGTGTTGGCACGGCGCTCCTCGCGAGCTCACGTACACATTTTTTATCGCGCGCGTTTGACATTCCGAACCCGCATGTAAACAATCGGACAAAAACATCTCGCCCGCGCATACCGCGTCGGTCCGAACGTCTTGGCAGGCCGTTGCGGTCGCTTAGTAATGTGCCGCGGATTGTAGTATCGCCACAAATACAGTGTTAAACGCGAGTTGTGCCGCGTAGTGACGTTCGCGGTGTGAGAGCGCCGCCGCACTCATTCTTCGTAGGCCCCGGCTGAGAGGGCGGCCGGGTGCATTCGTGCGACGCCAAGAGGATTTCAACGCCCTTCATCACCCCTGCTACGCGCCGAGCCTGAATGCCGCGCCCTATTTGCAACGCGAGCCGCGCGTGACCGCGCTCGCTTTTGATTGCCCGAAGGCTCAGGCTTAGAGGCGGCCTGATGCGTTTACGCGAAGCCAAGGGTGTGTCAACGCCTTACTTCACCCCCGTCGCGCGCCGCGGCTGACCGCGCGCGCCTCGGTTCCCGTAGGCTCAGGATTCTGGCGGGCAGATCCTGCAGTGCATAGTGCGATGCCAAGGGCTTCATGCCTGCCCGCGCACTGCACCCCGCACTAACCATCACCGTGGTCATCGGGCGCAGCCTCCGGTTTCCCCCCCAGGCCTCACCTAGCTACTGGCTAGTTGGGTTCGACGGCCTGAGGGTCCCCGAACGTACTCCGCAGGCTACGGCCTCCGTAGCCTAGCGTGATTCACCCGTCATCGTCGAGGTAGTCCCGAAGATCCCGTAAGTGCACTAACTTTTATTTATCCACTGGCCAGTGCGAGCGTGAATTTGCCCACGCTTTAAAATCAGTGCGCGTTACCAAACGTATTCCAATAAGAGGTCATTCCTAACTCGAACGTACCGTTCTTCGTCACACAACTTGTGTTATGAAATTATTGCAATCTATGAAATTGTTTTTATCGTTGCATGTTGGTAAAACAATACACTGTTAATTTAAATTGGCCTTTGTATCATTTCGCTGTCTGCCCTAATCACCCCAACATAAGCACAACCGGCTACGGCCCTTGAAGTAAAGGTCTATTAGGAAGCCGCTGAACCTATCTGAGCAACTTCTAGTTTGTAACCAAAAGAAATGTAACTTATCTGCCAGTGAAGTGAGGAGTAAGTAAGTACCTAATCCAATTATACCGACCCGCTTCACGACAGTATGTATGTATGTAAACTCTTTATTGTACAAAATAAGGAAAAAAAAAAGAAAAACATTATTGACAACCGTTGAAATGCATGTACAAAGGCGAACTTATCCCTTTAAGGGATCTCTACCAGTCAACCTTTGAGTGGATGAAAGGAGCATTTAGTAAGGGACCGACAAAGAGTAAGTAAAAATAAAACAGTCGGACAAAGCAAAGGCTACAATACAACTTTTAGTAAATACAATACATAAACTCATAATATAAAGAAACCTATTAAAAATATACTACCATATACAACATATATATGCATAAAACATACAATACATAAGCAGTGTTCTCAATAAATTAAAGAGATGGTGTGAGCCACATCTTCTTCAAAGCTTCCCTGAACGACACCACGGAGGGAGATTGCCTAATGGAGGTGGGCAATCGATTCCACAGTCTAGCAGATTGAACAGTAAATGATTTAGAGATAAGTATTTTTATCCGTTGCCTAGTACCCATAACACAAGCTTTCCTAGCTTACTTTGGGACTGGGTCAATTGGTGTGAATTGTCCCTTGATATTTATTTATTTATTTATTTTATTAGTGCTGCCGCCTAATAGTTTCTGCACTGCACGTTCCCTATTCACAGACAACAACATCTAAACATCTGTTTTAGTGGCATTTGACGCTAGTTAAAAAGGTGTTATGTACGAAACAGTCTACAGGGTTTCGTTCATTACGGTCTCCTTTGTCAGAAAAGGATGCATGTAGTTTTTAAGCGTCTCTTTCTGCTCGCGATATTAGTAAGAACCTTCCAGTTACGTAGTACACCTTGCTCTTACCAATGAACCCTACCCTATTTTTACTTTGCGCCTTGGTCATAGGCTCTCCACAGCCAGGTCTTCACTGTAAACACCCAAGACTCGAGAGCAAACTTGTAAGTTTTTCATAAAAATATCTGCCCCGACGCGGAAATCGAAACCCTATTATTAGATATGACCTTTTTTTTCTCATTCGGTACCAGATTAGTGCCTTTCACCATGGTCTACCATGAGCCTTACCCTATTCGTACTTTGCCCCTCGGCCGCAGGTTCTCCATATCCTGGCCACGCGTGCTGCCAACCGGGTTCGCGAACCACATCAGCGCTGACGGCAGCCGGTACTACTCCCAGCTGATCGACGAGCTGCTGGCGCACGGGGTCCAGCCTGTCGTCACGCTGTACCACTGGGACCTGCCGCAGCCGCTCCAAGACCTGGGTAAACCATAACTTATAGGCCACCACAAACGGCAGCGCGGGGTGTGCGCGCGACGCCGACGGAGCGTGCCCAGAGCGTTGACACTGAATCATACAAGCTGATTAGGTACACGATAAAACAATAATTGGGCTTTTCTATTTTTCGTTGTACCCAATTAAGAAATTGTTAACAGGGTGTTCAAATTAGTCAGTTTGGTTGCGCACTTTTTCAAGTCTTTGCAATAAAAAAAAACTTAACAAACCGGACCATTCTTCACTTCTTGTTACACATTGTAAAACTTGTCCGATTTGTTACTTTTTTATTGTAAAAGCTCAAGCCACTTTTTCAAAAAATTGCGTACCTAACCAAACGGACTAATTTTAACTCCCTGTTAACAATTTCTTAATTGGGTGCAACGAAAAATAGAAATGCCCATATCCAAGACCCGACTCTAGTGAAAATAAACATTTTATTTAAGCTTCAAACATCGGATTAGTCTTCAATTAACTGCTAAATTTGATTTTTAGTTGTTCTAAAACAAATAAATAGTTAGTTGATTGAGTTGCCACAGAAGTGACGTTAAGTATAACTAGCTGTTTCCATACAAAATGGGCGAATCATGTTTTGCCAGCCCATAAAAAGTACAATGGAATGATGAATATTAATTAATATCAGTTATATTTTGATTGGCTTCGGCTGAATTTTGAATTGTATAATAATTTGTATTAAACATTTTATAATAATGTGACATGTAATTTTTTTTAATTTTATGAATAAACTAGCCTTCCGTCCGCAGCTTCGCCCGCGATAAAATTAATTTTCCCGTAGGAAAAGGTATTTTCCCGCGGTATGAAGTAGCCTATGTCACTAAGTGATAATGTAGCTCTCTAACGGCAAAAGAATTTTTGAAATCGGTCCGGTAGTTTCGGAGCCTATTCAATGCAAACAAACAAAAATAGAAACAAACAATCAAATCTTTCCTCTTTATAATATTAGTATAGATATAGATTGTCATATTTATTTAAACGATAAAAGTAGGTATAAAAACAGAGACTAAATATAAAATTAACATAATTAAAAGTAAGTTAAAATAGCTAAACAAAAATTAAAAACTAAAAATTACCATCTAAATTTGGACCCTTAGGTAGGTAGGGTGCCCATTACGCAGGCAGCATTCCCACGTTGAATTGCTATAGCAAGTCTTAGATATAGATAGATTATAGATGAATAATAATATGAATTTGAATATGAATACATCAGTCGACTGGTGATATCATCATCCCTACTGCGATTTGTTAGAAGTCAAAATAAACATTTTTATTCGATATTCCAGGTGGTTGGGCCAATCCCTTGATCGCAGACTGGTTCGAGGACTACGCGAGGGTTATCTTCGATCTGTACGGAGACCGCGTGAAGACCTGGGTCACCATCAACGAGCCCATAGCCATGTGCGATGGGGGCTACGACGGGTTCGTGGCACCAGCGATCAACTCCTACGAGCACGGGTCTTATCTCTGCTCCAAGCACATTCTGCTGGCCCACGCCAAGGCTTACAGGCTATACGAGAGAGACTACAAGCCTAAATATTCAGGTAATATTCTTAAAAAGCTCGGTGCGGCCTTAATCATAGACCAAAAGATAGGCAAATATTTAGCACGCCGGCGCAAGCCACACAGAAGAGACGTGGGACGGGGGCGCGTCGCAGTCGCACAGCCCCTTGAATCTGTTTTCATACTAAATGTACAGAAGCGTCGGGATCCAAAGCAGACAGAAGAGACGGGGCGGAGACGCGGCCTGCGGACAAACGACGCGGACTGCGGCGCGCCCCCGTCGCACATCTCTTCTGTGTGTTTTGCGCCTAAGTCCATCGGTAGCGAGTTCCACAGTCGAATAGCTTGGACTGTAAAAGAGTACACATGGAATTGAGGTTCACTCTTCTTTGCAGGTGAAGTGTCTCTATCTAACCAAATATTCTGGCTCGAGCCAGCTACAGAAGACGACGTGGTGGTCACGGAACTCAGCAAAGATATCACAGCAAGTATTCCAACACTGTATAATGTATACAGTTAGAGCTATATCACATCCAAATGGTGTTTTGAGAATGTATTAGAAGTGGAGGGAACTCGCAGCGTGTTCGCCGCGAGCGCGCAACGTATTTAGACATAAGTATTTAATATACTTAAAATGGTCCGTACACTGTGTACATGATACTTAAAACCAGGGCTCTCCTAACACTGGCTTATTATAGCTACGACTGTTTACGGCGTATATTTTGACATACCTAAAAATTTATTCGGAGCCCGAGTGCGCAAGTCCGACTCGTACTTGGCCGGCTTTTTACTAGAGTCAGAGCTCTATTGTTTTGTGGTGGCATCACCCATCATCCCTATTGTCTTCTTGCTCGCATTTACGAACTATCTAGCCATGCATTTCAACGGTTGTCAATAATGTTTTTCTTTTTTTTTTCTTATTTTAGTACAATAAAGAGTTTACATACATACATACATACATACTATCAGGGTGTTATCTACTTATTTCAGATCGGGCGTTACTCCCACCCGATATACTCGGCGGAGGGGGGCTGGCCGCCCGCGCTGGAGCGGTTCATGGCCGACAAGAGCCAGCGGGAAGGCTACGCCAGGTCCAGGCTGCCGGCCTTCACCCAGGACGAACTTGAGATGATCAGAGGTAAGGGTGCGGCTCCACTGGTGCGTTGCGTCGCGTCATCGCAGCGAATCAACGTATTGTAAGTATGACACATCTGCGATGCGTCGACACACGACATAAATATACTGTTACAGACAGCGCAGCAGCATCACCCTCCCCCGCCTCGTCTCTTGTCCGTCGACGCCACGCAAAAATGTGGCATGCCATAAAAAATATATGTAAAACGTATATTTATTCAGTAAGAAGCGCTTATGAATGTCGAAGAATCTATTACCGATGAATTTTTTCATATTTTCAAATCATGCAGCAGTTTAGTTTTTAGAAAGGGGGCCCACGATTTTAACAAAAATTTGCACTTTAAAGTAGAATATTTCGCAAACGAATCACTATATCGAAAAATCGTCTGTACAATCTTGAAATGACTTTAAAAGAAATATCCAAAAATACCCCATTCTATAGAATTAACCTTATAAGGTTAGACGAGAAAAAAAATCACCCCCTCTTTTCGTCTATGAGAGGTGCCCTAAAAAAATTTTTTTTCTACATTTTATTTTATTACTTTATCGGGGTAATTACTACATACTATAGCCATGCAAAATTACAGCTTTCTAGCGCCATTAGTCTCTAACGCTAAGCCGCGTAAAGGTATCAAGTTGGCATTAAATATCCTGTTTTGTACTTGGCAATCATGATCTTTCCGAAAGCGCTGGTAGATTAAAAAAAGACACAATTAAAGAGCCCTTAACAGCCAACTTAAAGAAATAAATTATTGATTTTGATAAATTTCTAGGCTCCTACGACTTCTACGCATTGAACCACTACACAACCCACACCATTCGGCCCGCGGCCGCCGGCGAGGATCCTGGAGCGTTTCTGCTTGAGGGCTTTCGGGAGCTCGACGCTGTTTCCGGCGGGCGGCCCGAGTGGCCAACTACTGCTTCCGGCTGGCTCCTGGTACGCTGGCAGACTCTTTAATACCAAGCCACAGAATAAGCCATCGTTGGTTACCAACTATCACTTAAAAACCTTTCATACGCTGAATATAGGATAAAACCAATCTAGTCAAAATTCATCAGGTCATCAGCCCACCTTGTGGAGGATCTATCCTCGCTGAAAATTTCGATAAGGGGCTGCTACTCAAGAACACATTTATAAGCTCTAACGAATTAGTTCCAGACCAGAAGCCACTTAAATTTGGCAATTCGATGCAGTCATTCCAGTAGGTATAGTACATCTTTCAGCTGATCATGATGAGAAAACTTAGTTAATTTTAACCCTCCAGAGATTCTCGTCTTGGCTTATACAACGTCCCACCGTTGGACTCAGGCCTCCTACCAGAATGAGAGGATAGTAGCGCTCAGTGCAGATTGGGAACTTCACATACACCAATTAATTGTTTCCTCAAACATCCTGTCCATAGCCAACTTACAACTCTACTGCATTGATGCCGAGCCGATCCAAGTTAGCTTGAAATACACATAATGAATTCTGAAAAACTAGGTAAAAAAAACCCTGTGTTTGAACTTACGATCCTCTGTTTAAGATGCCATAGATCAAATCACTAGGCTACCACCGCGCTTTTTTATATACGTATACAACTAGCTGCTGCCCGCGACTTCGTCTGCAGAAAATAGAGGTATAAAAAATAGCCTAAGTACGACCTATTCTAGACGAAAAAGTTTCATAAAAATCGGTCAAGCCATTTCGGAGGAGTTCGATAACAAACACCGTGACAACGAGATTTAAGAAATAAAAAGAAGAAGAATGTTTATTCACAAACTTAAAATAAAACAAAAAACAATGAAAAAAGACAAATACAATTTTGTGAAAAGGTGAGGACTCAGCAAAGTTGCTGGTTTTCAGTCCTCACCCAATACGTGGAAAGTGGTAGTGTGGCTGTCAAATAAAACAATGTCACACTACCCAAATAGATACATATACTTAAACTAAAGCTATAAGTCTAAAAATAGCAGCAGCTTCACTTTCATAAAATAGTTTTATATTACAAAATTAACAAAACTAGATTAATCCAGTACATTATTGTAGAAATCGCAATGCATGAAATAGAAGAGCTTGATAATGAACGTCTCGGGTAAAATGGCTCGTTTTCTGCTCCCGCTGTACAATCTACCATTGAAGGATGAGAGAAAAATAACTCAAATTTAAATTTACAATAAAATTAAATTAGAGAAGATATAAGCTTGTGTTTGACCCCAAAAACGCCTGATGGAAAGCGAAGATGAGGCCTACGATGGAATGGAGCACGCTTGCCTAGTAAATGCTCATTCACCCTAGACTAGGAAACGGCCAGATTATAGTGTTCAGGGAACACAGTCGCTGTTAGGGAATCCCACTCCTTAGAGCTCGTTCCCACTATTTCGTGTGTCGGATTCCGATTTCAATCGGGTGTCGGCGCCTCTGTTCACACTAGTCTGCTGTCGGCCACGACCGCACAGTCATTTCGAGGCTTCTGTACACAATTTCCGGACGAGGGCTGACAAAACACACGATATTTTTTGTCGGATCCGGCACAAAATCGATGTCGGACGAGTGTGAATAGCTTCATATAAAATGTTCTGGCACTGGAACGCCCGATTAAAAAACGGACCGACACACGACATAGTGGGAACGAGCTCTTAGCTGTACGGTTGATGAAGGAAGAGCGTGCGGATTTTGGGAGTACTGACAATGTCCTTGGGTGTATGGGTATGGTCCTTCCAGGGAAACTAATGAACCAATAATTTCCAGGTGAACCCTAGAGGTCTCCGAGACTCCATGGTGTACCTGAAGCAGCAGTACGGGGACCTGAGGATCATGATCACGGAGAACGGGTACTCTGACACCGGCGCTGAGCTCGACGACGAGCCAAGAACGCGCTACTACAAGGATTACTTGGAACAGGTTGGTATCGAGTACCTTAAGTGGGATTTATCTCTCTAGTAGAGTTTATGTTGGTTATATTTTGATCCGTAGCTATTCTAGCACCACCTAGTTATCGAATAAAGGCCGGCGCCCACTGACGGCATGGCACGGCGTGGCATTTTATTACTATCAAGTTATTTTGAATCTTATTTCAATGAGTTTAGAATTCATGTTACTTTATTTCGATACCACGATGCCGCGACGTCCTGAGGGCCGACGCCACGCATAACCAATAAAGTAACATGAATTCTAAACTCATTGAAATAAGATTCAAAATAACTTGATAGTAATAAAATGCCACGCCGTGCCATGCCGTCAGTGGGCGCCGGCCCTAAATGAGTTGCAGTGCGAGAAGCATAGTCTGGCCTTGCACAGTCAGCTGCAGTGAAAAGGTATCCCGTACCCCCTGTAATGGCAGTAGCAACAACTGGGAGGGAGAGGGGTACCTTTTCTCTGGAGTTGACCGTACTACGAAATTCGATTTTCAAACTTCGTATCATGCCGTTCCGTTCACGCTAGGGGTGAAGCTCCACTGGTGCGTTGTGTCGTCGCAACGAATCAACGCATAGTATGCCACGACAAAAATGTACTGTTAGAGACAGCGCAGCGGCATCACCCTCCCCCCCCCCCCCGCTTAACTGTTGGAAGAAGGAACGCTGCCAGTATATCTTCTGAACCTTGCCTTAGGGGACTCCTTTTCTTTAATATGTTTTAGTTAAGGTATATATTATTTCCTTTTTCTTAAGAATAGGGTAAGACAGGTTTAGGATACATAATTACTAAAAGTTGAATTTATATTTTGAGCTCATCATCATCATCATCAGCCTATGTTCGTCCACTACTGGACATAGGCCTCTCTCATGGCACGTCACTGAGCACGATCCTCGGCCACTCTCATCCAGCTGTTGCCAGCCGCCTTGCGAAGATCATCGCTCCACCGAGTCTGAGGACGTCCCACGCTACGTTTGCCGATCCGTGGTCTCCACTCAAGAACTCGTCTACCCCAACGGTTATCGGTTCTTTGGGTTATATGGCCGGCCCATTGCCACTTGAGCGTGCTAATGAGCTAATAAATACTAATTTTAGTTTTTATGACAAGCTGGTATTTTACAGCTTGCTATTTTTGAAGTGTACTTGACAGCAATCATTATCATCAGTCGTCCTCTTGATGAACATTTGTGATCATAGCTGATTTCGACTTTCAGGTGCTGCTGGCCATGGAAGAAGACGGTGTGAATGTAATTGGGTACACGGCCTGGTCTCTAATGGATAACTACGAGTGGATACACGGATACACGTATGTAATTTATAATAATCAATTTTAGGGTTGTTAGCAAGGACGGTTAAAGGGACTGCCTACTCAATATAAAATACAAAAATATACTTCAAAAGTATGTATGGCCTTGTAGCGACATCTCTTGTCCGGGTGAGCGGTTAGTTCCGAAGGAGTGTTGATGTTTCTTGTTAATAACTAAACGTAGATGGCACTGTATCACTGCTTAAGTGATTATGGCAAGCTGGAATGTATGATGCATAGGAAAAATTTGCGTGCAAACTCCCGACAAGTGGTGGTGTAGGGGTAAGCACGCGGCACAGAATGCCTAGGATCTGGGTTCGATTCCCAGCATTGGTCTTTTTTCTGGGGTTTTTTTCTGTGCATCTATGTTTCAGTTTGTATGTAGTATGAAATATATGCCTACTCAATGTCGAGTTCCTTTCATCATCTTCATTTCAACCGAAAGACGTCCATTGCTGATCAGGCTTGTCCAAGGTTCACGAAACAAACCGGTCTTGCGCCTTCCGCATCCAACGCGTTCCCGCAACCTTAACCTTTTTGGAGGTCTACCTACACTGCATCTTCCGGTTCGTGGACTACTTTCGGCCTCATCGGCCATCAGTTCTACGAGCTATGTGCCCTGCCCACTGCCACTTGAGTCTAGCGATTCTTCAAGCTGTCAGTGACTTTATTATATTTCATCAATTTCACATTTATCAGAAATTAATAGGGATCTTATTCCAGGTCCCGCTTCGGTCTGCACGCGGTGGACTTTTCGGACCCGCTGCGCCCGCGCACGCCGCGCCGCTCCGCGCGCTACTACGCAGCCGTCGCCAAAACGCACGATCTCGACGCACCGTACACATTCACTCAACATGACGTGAACGATTTGTAAATACTTACTTCCTTATTTGTAAAACCCCTTGTATTTCAAACTAAATCCAAACTGAAATATAGATGCACAGAAAAAAGACCAATGCTGGGAATCGAAGCCAGGTCCTCAGCATTCCGTGCTGCTTGCTTACCCCTACACCATCACTGGTCTAATAAAAAATGAAGTTGAAAAAAAAAAGATACTTCATACCTAACTTGTTAAGACCCCTTGTATTAAATATTTAAAAATAAAAAATGTTTTTCGGAGCTTGCTACCTATTGCACCACACCCGCCCCGACCGACCACATTACAAGGGTTCTCCATCGTTTACCCGAATTACATTTAATAATATTATAATAATAAATATCATCTATTTCATGCCATAATGTATTGTTTTCAAAATTTCAGTTTGACGTTGACGACCGCTTTAGCCTAGTTGGTAGTGACCCTGTCTACGAAGCAAGAGGTCCTGGGTTCGAATCCCGGTAAGGGCATTCATTTGTGTGATGAGCACGAATATTTGTTCCTTAGTCATGGATGTTTTCTATGTATTTAAGTTTTTTTTATGTTAGAGGCCAAACAAACGAACTATTGGGTCACCTGATGTTAAATGATCACCACGGTCCATAGACATCCGCAGCGCTTTACGCGATGCCAGTGCGTTGTTGGCCCTAAAAGGGAGAAGAAAAAGGAGAGGGATTAGAGGAGGGGGAGAGGTATTGGGCCCCCGGCGCTCTCACTGACCGTACGAAACGCAGCAGGAGTACTGCTGCTTCACGCCGGTGTTCTGTGAGAGGGTGGTACTGCCCTGGACGAGCCGGCCCATTCGTGATGCAGCGGCTAGCTACAATATGGCTCTACCACTACAAAAATATTAAAAATATTATTTGTGTATGTTTATCGTCGTCTAGTACCCATAGTACAAGCTTTGCTTAGTTTGGGACTAGGTCGATTTGTGTAAGATTGTCCCCTAAGACTTTTTTTACATAATTTAATTTATTTCTGAAACAGTATTTTCTTCATAATTGTTATAAAACAAATTTAACCTAACCTACTGTATTCTATAAGATGACATTTAAAAAAATCATGAAAATGCACGCTTCTATGTATTTTATGGCAAACGTTGTTATAGCAGATGTAATTCGAGCAAATGAAATTCTGGAAAGTAAAGGGTAAACGCAAGTCTTTATTTAATATTTTTTAGTAGTGGTAGAGCCATGTTGTAGCTAGCCTCTGCATCACGAATGGGCCGGCTTGTCCGGGGCAGTACCAGTGAGCACACAGGCACACCACCACTTTGGCCATTTGGATTAAGAGGGTTTATACCTGCTGAGCTGGCAGGCAACGTTGCATTTTTGTTAGTTTTTCTCGATTATTCCATAAAAATTGAATGAAAATTAAAAATGTTTTGTATACAAATTGTTCTAATATATAAGTTAATGTGTCTACTGTAATAATAATTCGTGATAAGACCTTTATTTTCTTTAAAAACCGTTAGGTAATATTTTGTTAGTTTTTAAAGAAAAAAAAGTCTATCACGAATTATTATTGCAGTAGACACATCTATAATATAAAGGTGAACGGCCAGAACGGGATAAATAAAACGAGACAGAGCAGAATGGCGCTCTACAACACCATTTTGACACTTTTCTCCCAAACAACGCATTATTTCTCTGGAATTTTAAAGCAATTCGATTCTTTGACCTTAAGAATCGCGATAAACTTGAGAAAATATGATATTGGGTGTGTACATTTCGTATATTAAGCAAAATAAAATCACAAGTTCGAATTTCGAGCCAAAAGCAAGCGATTATCTATGCCAGTGTTGCCATTCAGGGAAAAAGAAATCCATTCATTATCCTGCATTGCAGTCTGTAAATCTCTTTAAGCACAGACCTGCAGGCCTATTGACTAACGCTTCTGACGCTTGCCTTCGCAATCACTATTGCACACAGAAATAATAATAAAGAGGATAGAAGTGCCTTAGACGCGTGACCTTGGCGCCGCGCTTGTGACTCGTAGGTCACAATCGCGCGACTTGTGGCTCAGTGCTATTTGAAACGTGGGTATGATAACAAGTGCTTTAAAATGGTGTTTTGCAGCATTAGCAATTGCGGAAACTCGTCCACACTGTGTAATTACACTAATAAGGGGATTACATTTCATTGGTATGTATTAATTTAATGTAATAATGCGGTTTATATCAAAATACAACTTGAGAAAATATTTCATTATGAAATATTGGTTTACACGTTATTAATACGAAACTTCATATACCATTGGTACTCATGCCCATAAAAACGCAGATCGTTTTGAATTATACGCAGCAATGTAAAGTAATTTTTGATAACCCTTCCGTCTTGCACAAAAGTTCGTGGTACGGACAAAAAAACAGGTTACGACTAGTACCTACAGACATAATACCGACGCGGCCAATAAAGAGCGCCGTTGTGTAAATGTGGGTATGACTTACGTTGAGTGTTATTTAACGCTATCTCTAAGGTGTAAGGTTCATAATTGTTTGTAAGCAAAATTATTAGTAATTGTGTGCGTGATTGCGTAGTACGGTTCCGGTCTTTTGCGTGTGTGCATTAACACAGTAAGTAGAGGGGATGAAGCAGCGACACGAGTTCCGGAAGAAAATAGGAACTATGGCATTTCTATCCTCTTTATTATTATTTCTGTGCTATTGCATTCTGTCAAACGGTAGAAAATGATGACAGAAAGAGACGGTGAAAGCGAAGGAAGCGTCAGAAGCGTTAGACAATACGGCCTCCGCATATTAAAGCATGACAAGTTCCTATTTAGCCCTCGCTATGTTGCGGATTTTCAGTGGAACTAATTTATTTTAATGGCAATGATTTTTTTTGACAACAGACGTTGGAAGTCGTTGAATGTCACCGATGTAAACAAAACGAAAATAATTGTACATATTTCAGAATAATAATCGATTTTGCAATCAAAATGCCCAAAAAAGTTCACCCCGATGCAAAAAAATATTTTTCCCTTTTCATGCTCTAAAAGTAGGTCAATATAGCCTTACGAGGCGGGAGTAAAGTGAGTGCTTTAGTCCCTAGGGAGTAAAAGTAATTAATTGTTTAATTAATTTCGAGTGACTTAGATAAACTCAAACAGCCAGTACTTGCTTAGTGGCAAAAGAAACTATATATAAAAAAATAAGATTGTGTGGACCATTTTCACGACGAAAATGTTACGTTCTTAGTCTACGTGGTATTAGTTCTATGCTTTTTCCGCATAGAAGGTGGCGCCATTCTATTTTTTCCAGTTTGTGTATGGGCGGGTTGGGGGCGGGTTGGGAGCGGGTTTTGGGCGGGTTGGGAGCAGGTTGGGCGCGGGTTGGGGGCGGGTTGATAGCGGGTTGGGAGCGGGTTGGGGGCGAGTTGGGAGCGGGTTGGGGGGCGAGTTGGGAGCGGGTTGGGAGCGGGTTGGGAGCGGGTTGAGAGCGGGTTGGGAGCGGGTTGGGGGCGGGTTGGGAGCGGGTTGGGGGCGGGTTGATAGCGGGTTGGGAGCGAGTTGGGAGCGGGTTGGGAGCGGGTTGGGAGCGGGTTGGGAGCGGGTTGAGAGCGGGTTGGGAGCGGGTTGGGGGCGGGTTGGGAGCGGGTTGGTTTATTATGAAGTTTCAACGGTGTTTGTTATCGAACTCCTCCGAAACGGCTTGACCGATTTTTATCAAATTTTTTCTCTATATTTGGTAGGTTTGACAACAGGTTGTAGGCTATTTTTTATACCCTTATTCTTCGCGGACGGAGTCGCGGGCAACAGCTAGTTAACTTATATATTAGAACAATTTGTATACAAAACATTTTTAATTTTCATTCAATTTTTATGGAATAATCGAGAAAACTAACAAAAATGCAACGTTGCCAGCTCAGCAGGTATAAACCGTCTTAACTCGGTCCAGAGGCCGTATTGTCACGCGGACGCTTGCCGTCGCTTACACCGTCTCTTTCTGTCACCATCTTTACCGTTCGATAGAAAGTAATACGGAATGCGATTTTGATTTAAGACTTTTATTGTGTGGCGCAGTGAGAGAAGGCTTAAGAAAACAAAACATGAATTCGTAAAGTTTATTAAACAAAATATTACGTACTTATAATAATTATTTACAAAAATAACCTGAGGCGGCAATTACACTAAGTTTGCCGCATGCTGCATTAGGTTGCACGGCGTAAGGTGAACGACTCAGTGTAATCGCCGCTTTACATAATAATTTCATTTTTAGGGTTTGTACCCAAAGGGTAAAAACGGGACCCTATTAGTGAGACTTCGCTGTCCGTCCGTCTGTCACCAGGCTGTATCCAAGAACCGTGATAACTAGACAGTTGAAATTTTCACATATGATGCATTTCTGTTGCCGCCATAACAACAATTACTAAAAATTGTAGCGGGGTTGAATATCGGACGGAAACGACATTGTACAAATCAAACGGTTTATTAAGATAGTCTCAACATTACAGATATACGGCGGGCGTTTCGATAGAGACATCGCACTGCGACCGACCAGAGGCCTATCTAGGTTTATATTGGAACGTGTTCAATAGTTTGCATGCAGCCAACCAAATAAACATTAACAATTGATAACAAAAATGAATTATTACATCACGGTTATATGGATTCTACGTTGACCAAACGATAGCGCGATCTAACTCGACCCCAACGCCATCTCTGGGTGACTTTTGGTACTACACTCCTCGCTGCGCCGCGCCAGTGATGATTGCGTGTGAAGTCGGGTAGCTAGCGCCATCTAGTTTAATACTCCGTGTACTACAAAATTATATAAAGTTAAAAACCAAGGGGGGTCGTCATACTTACTAGAAACGTGTTTTTCTTCAGCGTTTTTCACTTGATCATTACAATGGCTTTAACTAGACACATGAAATGTTCACCGATTATGTGTTACTGTAGCTATTATAACAACAAATAATAAAAACATAATTATATAAAATATTAAGGGGGGCCCTGAATAACCAATATAAAAAGATCTCACACTGCGTACATTTTACTTAGAAGCAGGGTTCTGCTAACACTGGAGTATTATAGTTACGGCTGTTCACGGCGTATATTTTGACATATCGACATATCTCGCACTTGGCCGGTTTTTAAAATAAACTTTTAAGGCCGGCGCCCACTGACGGCATGGCACGGCGTGGCATTTTATTACTATCAAGTTATTTTGAATCTTATTCCAATGAGTTTAGAATTCATGTTACTTTATTTCGATACCACGATGCCGCGACGTCCTGAGGGCCGATGCCACGCATAACCAATAAAGTAACATGAATTCTAAACTCATTGAAATAAGATTCAAAATAACTTGATAGTAATAAAATGCCACGCCGTGCCATGCCGTCAGTGGGCGCCGGCCCATATGTGTAGTTGGTTATTGCATAGGAGCTCTATTATAATACAAGTATTATGAGCATTGCGAGCTAAATTAAATGTTGTACCGTGGTCGGTTGAGGTGTGCATCGAAGGCTCGACTCCAGTAAAAAAAAGCTTTATTTTAGCCCTAAAAACCAGATTAATTTTCGATTAACTGCAAAATTGGATTTTTTGTTGCTTTAAAACAAATAAATAGGTAGTTAGTTGATTGAGTTGGCGAACAAGTGACGTCATAAGTTTCTATTGCCATTCAAACTCTATGGGAGGATTGTGTTTTGACAGCTCATTAAAAGTACGTCAGTTGATTGGTGGTGTCAACATCCCTATTGGCGGCATTCTCGGCATGGATAGCCAAAATATGCTGGTTCAAATCCATACGGCGCACCCGAACATATATTGTTTTTTTAGTATAAATAAAGCTGTTAAGTACAAAAAAGTAAGTATTTACAAATCGTTCACGTCATGTTGAGTGAATGTGTACGGTGCGTCGAGATCGTGCGTTTTGGCGACGGCTGCGTAGTAGCGCGCGGAGCGGCGCGGCGTGCGCGGGCGCAGCGGGTCCGAAAAGTCCACCGCGTGCAGACCGAAGCGGGACCTGGAATTGATATTTTTTAGGGTTCCATACCCAAAGGGTAAAAATGGGACCCTATTACTGAGGCTCCGCTGTCTGTCCGTCTCTCCGTCTGTCCGTCTGTCACCAGGCTGTATCTCATGACCCGTGACCGTGATAGCTAGACAGTTGAAATTTTCACAGATGATGTATTTCGGTTGCCGCTATGACAGCAAATACTAAAAACCAGAATAAAATAAATATTTAAGGGGGCTCCCATACAACAAACGTGATTTTTTTGCCGTTTTTATAGATAATGGTACGGAACCCTTCGTGCGCGAGTCCGACTCGCACTTGGCCGGTTTTTTAATTTATAGTAGTTACCTACTAGATTTATTTTATTTTAGAGACGACTTTGAAATTTTTTTCAATCGAGCAAACTATATACAAGTCATCGTGTTTCGAAAATCACTGGCCATTAGAGTGTATCCTCAAATATCTTACACATAAATTTCAGAACGAAATCTTCGCCAGTAAGGGAAGGGATTAAATTAATGCAATAAATGCGCCAAAAGCTCGATGCGGCCTTAATATAAAGTTTACTTAAGTTAGGGACCCGTCTACATACGAAACCCTAAAAATGATTAGGTATTATAAATTACATACGTGTATCCGTCCATCCACTCGAAGTTGTCCATGAGAGACCAGGCCGTGTACCCGATTACATTCACACCGTCTTCTTCCATGGCCAGCAGCACCTGAAATTAAAAAGAAAATTCAATACGAATTATGAATTATGATAACATCATCATAACTAGTATCAATCAATTTAGGCTAGCATCATCATCATCAGCCTATGCTCGTCCACTGCTGGACATAGGCCTCTCCCATGGCACGCCACTGAGCACGATCCTCGGCCACTCTCATCCAGCTGTTGCCAGCCGCCTTGCGAAGATCATCGCTCCACCGAGTCTTGAGGACGTCCCACGCTACCACAGAATAATAGTACTAACGTACAGAAGGATCACTCTCGAACAAAAGTCAACTTTAGGTATAAAAACTTGTCTATTCTTACTGCTTGCATGCGAAATTGAACCTTATCGTGTGATCCGAGCGTTCATATTCCGTTGGGCACCGCTGATCCGAAACCAAGGGCACAGGGTTCCGACTCGCCGATGTTTGGTAGGTATAAAAATCAAGAAAGATAACAGTGTGTATTAATTCAGTAAACCACCTTTAGTAAGTAAGTAAGTTATTTATAAGATCGTTTAGAAGTCAGTTGTTTGTTGCAAAAATCACAAAAAAAAGATTCTTAATTACGCGCGACGCGGCTAGCGTGCGAACTGAAGGCCAATTGACAACCTACTGCCATACTCCGCCCGGGCCGAGTGCCGGCCGAACATACCTAAACTGCGGAGTGAACCCCCCTGACGCTACGTTTGCCAATCCGTGGTATCCACTCAAGAACTCGTCTATCCCAACGGTTATCGGTTCTTCGGGTTATATGGCCTGCCCATTGCCACTTCAGCGTGCTAATGCGGTGGGCTATGTCGATAACTTTGGTTCTCTGTCGGATGACTTCGTTACGAATTCGCACGAATTACGTACGTACGTATTTCGTTCGAATTTATGCTATAACAAGCACTTATTAATGTCGAAGAATCTACCACCGGTT
Source organism: Archips crataeganus (assembly GCA_947859365.1). Classification (NCBI taxonomy): domain Eukaryota; kingdom Metazoa; phylum Arthropoda; class Insecta; order Lepidoptera; family Tortricidae; genus Archips; species Archips crataeganus. The sequence continues at coordinate 726,677 of OX402067.1, read as the reverse complement.
CGTAAAAACCATGATGAGAAGAATGCGGCATGAAACTTTTTTTAAACAGGTCTACAATGTTACTACGAGTAGGTATTACATGCATCTAAACAATTTTTTTTAACACATTAAATACGCTATTTGAAACTAGGGATCACCAATGCAGATCGGAATTCAAATATCACTGTCAATTTTTTTTAGCCTTAGCCTTAGGCGCAAGCCACACAGAAGAGACGTGGGACGGGGGCGTGTCACAGTCGCGGCGCCCCTTGAATCAGTTTTCATACTAAATGTATAGAAGCGTCGCGATCCAAAGCAGACAGAAGAGACGGGGCGGAGACGCGGCCTGCGGACAAGCGACGCGGACTGCGGGGCGCCCCCGTCCCACGTCTCTTCTGTGTGGCCTGCGCCTTACGGTAAGACCATGCTTCTTGCACTGCATTTCATCTATTTTATAACTAGGTTGAGATTAAGATAAATCGTTTTACGTTTGGCATAGGTTCTCTTTGTGTGTTCTATAGGCTCTACCACGGCGAGTGATCCCAAGAATTATTTAATTTGCTGCCTGTTGCCAAATTCCACCATCGCACCTCCCGCCGAAAGTCTAAGTTCCATCGTCACCATTTCGATGAATGGCGGTCCACCACTGTACATTTTCGTGGGCACTTCTTGCTACGTACAGTGGAACTGTGGAATCAACTTCCAGCAGCAGTGTTTGCAAACAACTATGACATCGGAGCTTTCAAGAAAAGGGTTCATACTTCCTTTAAAGGCCGGCAACGGATTAGTGACTCTCTTTGAGTTGTTGATATTTATCGTTGGTAATCATTTCCCATCAGATGACCCGCTTGCTCGTTTGCCTCCTACTCATAATAAAAAAAAATAGGTGGCGCTAGGATCACTACAGAACAAAATGTAACCAACAAAAACCCTACTAGAGAAGTGAGATGAAGATAAATCCCGTGCCGTGCCAACCTGTTCCAAGTAATCCTCGTAGTAACGCGTCCTTGTTTCGTCGTCGAGCTCAGCGCCGGTGTCGGAGTACCCGTTCTCCGTGATCATGATCCTCAGGTCCCCGTACTGCTGCTTCAGGTGCACAATGGTGTCTCGGAGACCCCTAGGGTTCACCTGAAAAGTATTGCTTCATTAATTTCTCTGGAAGAAGCCTTGATCTAAAGCCTCTTAAGCCGAGGACCGTGAGTCCAAACACGGGGTATCAGACAGGAGAACAACTATTTAAGTTGGTTAAGGCCAGGATGAGATTTGAGGAACCGACTGCCGACCTTCAATAATGAAGTGGCCCTATAAGAGACAAAAACGAGCTTTAGGCTGCATTTCCACCAGAGATGTGCGAGGTAGCTAAGCGGTGCGAGGCTGTGTAACGAGGATGTGTAACGGTGTGAATGTTTCCACCAAAGATGTGCGAGGTAGCTGAGCGGTGCGAAGATGCGTAGCGAGGATGTGTAGCGGGCTCTTTTCAAATAAGCGGGCGGGGTGCGGTGAGGCGGGAGCGGAGCAACGCCGCCTAGCAACACATCCCTCGCACACATCTTTCCCTTCCTTTGTTTTGTATGTACAAAAACCTCCCTCCGCTGAGCTGTGTCCACCAGAGCTGAGCTGAACAAGGATAGGTAAATGAAGTGTTTCTATTGGTTCATGACAAACACATCCCTCGCAACGCATCCTCGCACAGCTCCGGTGGATACGCAGCCTTACACTGAAGGAAAAACATCGTAATCTGCAGGGTAATTGTGTAACTTTTTTGACACTTGGCATCGGATTGAAATTACCAGTTTTTGTATGGCTGTAACAGCTGGCTGTCAGCCCATACAAGAACCGACAAAATTAACGCGATGGCGATTGCGAGGGAGTTAGACAATTCGCCTGCTGCACACACTTGCTATACCTACGTTCGAAGCGCCAATCTGCACTGAGCCCTACTGCTCTCTCATTCTGACAGGAGGCCTGGTTCCAACGGTGAAACGCATATAAGCAGAGACGAAAACCTCTGGAGGGTTACAACGAGCTCAGTTTTCTCATAGTCAGCCGAAAGACGTCTACTACTGGAACTCGTGTGCGAGGCACGTAGCTTCTAGAATTAATGCGTTAGAGCTACAAATGTATGCTTGAGTGGCAGCTCCGTACCGAAAGAAGCAGTAGGAATATGCGCTCCTCATGGTGAGCTGATGCCCTGGTGAATCCTATTTACAGTGTATGAAAGGTTTTAACTGATAGTTGGTAACCAACGATCACAGTGGGGTATTTTGTGATTCTAGCTGGCCAAAATGATTCATGCGGATCTTAACAATATTTATATAATTTATTGAATCAGGCGTTACTTTGCGGAGGTCCATATTAATGAACTAAAACAATTACTTTGCTCACCCGCGACCTTTCGCGCGCGAGCAAAAAGGTCGCGGGTGAGCAAAGTAATTGTTTTAGTTCATTAATATTTATATGTTTTTGGTTGTTTTTATAATATAAAAAGACGTATTTCGACGCATATGTTTTTTTTTTTTTTTGACGATAATATTATTGTGAATTTCTTAATATTTTGACGTGTAAAAGCTAATATTGGTTACAATTGAAAATAAAGGAATTTATATATCTATATATTTTATTTATAAAACGATATAAACGACTAAACATCTTTATTTAATGATGATCAATTATCGCGTTTATTATCATAATAGGCACTTATAGGCACCTATTTTCTCTATGGTTATAATAAAGAAGATGTCTTCAGTATAAAAATATTTAAAAATAAATCGGAGAGCACCCGAGAGCGTAACTAAAACCCCTCATAACTTTAACTAACCGAAAAAAATGAACTAAAAAAAACCTCTCTGTTTAGTATTATATATTGTAAATGTAACAGCAAAGAATATGCAAAAAAACTATAAAATAAATTGTACTCTTACCTGGATTATCGTCACCCATTATCACTTTTTGTATAACAGTGAACAAGTTAGAAATATTCGATGTTAAATGATGCGTACGGTAAATATGCCAATAAGCGATGCGTGCAGTTTAGACAAAACGATCAACTTTCGACTGCTGCGGCGCGGGTCCAGAAAGGAGTGGGAGTGGTATGAAGGGTTGTCTATTGTTCGGCGACCACCTGACTTACGACAGGTAGTATTTTTTTTTTTACATGCATTGAATTTCAGATTTTTGACTTTTGGCCAGCTGGAATAGCAAAATATCCCACTGTGATGAAAGGTTTAACTGATAATTGGTAACCAACGATGGCTTATTCTGTGGCTTGGTATTAAAGGGTCTGCCAGCGTACCAGGAACCAGCTGGAAGCAGTAGGGGGCCACTCGGGCCGCCCGCCGCAGACGGCGCCCAGCTCCCGGATGCCCTCGAACAGGAACACGCCAGGAATCTCCCCGGCAGCCGCCGCCCGGATGGTCCGCGTAGTGTAGTGGTTCAACGCGTAGAAGTCGTAAGAACCTAGAAGTTTTACAGTAGCTTGGAGTTATAATTTTCGTTAGGCAAGGATATAGAAGCATGAGTTAGGAAGTCTTAAATGCAACACCTCTTAGCCTAGCTAGTTAGTTAGTGGGGGCGCGCGCAACTCCGCGATAAACTGCCTTCTTCCTTCTTAAGTATTCCCCTAAATACAAGTCTAGCGTGAATGAGCATATACTAGGCAAGCGTGCTCCATCGTAGGCCTCATCTTCGGTTTCCATCAGGCGTGATTGTGGTCAAACGCAAACCTGTCCGTTGACTTGGATCCTTATCATCATCATATCAGATAAAAGAGGTCTGCTGTTGGACAAAGAGTTTCACAAAGAACAATACTGCGCTACTCATATCCAAGTGTTCCTATCTATCTGTTAACGCATCGCAGCGCCATCTAGCGGAGTGCACTATGCACTCACGGCCATTATAGTGAACGTAGGTCGATAAAGCAGCAAGCATCGCCGCGCGACGCAACGGTGCTCCCTCCCCCCCCCCCCCACCGGCAGCTTTATAAGCTCTTTTAAAATTTGTATCGAGTCATTCTCTTAGCTCTTCGCTTCCACTTGTAAACCATCGTAACTTTTGAACACAATAAATTATAATAATATCAAGTTAAAATAAAAGCAATCATTCTGCCCTGAGTTGAACCTAGACCTCAATATAGGCAGGCTAGAGAAAGGAGAAAGGAGGAAGAGATAACTAAGGCTGACTGCAGAGACCCACATATAAGATCCTCAACATTTTGGTCCTTCGAACCGGATCACAACTGGACTCCGTCGCCGAAGAGAAGACTTCAGCGAGAAACGGTCAGACCTTCCGAATCCATCCTAATCCCATCCTAAAGTGCTGTAACTAATACATAGTTGTGATTTCTCATTTTAGTAAGAAGCTTGTGCGCTGTGTCGATCGAGCTTTGCCTACCGTCCGCAACCGCGCTTATACCGCGACCTCTGTGGGTCACGTATTTATTCACGTAAGTGTTCCTTATTTCTATAGACCCCAGTATGAGTGACGATGAGTTTAAGCAGGCATCCACAAGTGATGGTCAGAAATTAGAATTGCCAAAATCTCACAATAAACGCGAACGTAGTTCAGACCGTTTGTCTACCCTCAAAAGACAAAGAGGTGCAGCCAAACTACGCGTAACTTTATTTCAGAAATATTTTAGTAAACTTCCAATTAACGCGTTAAGTGATGCTGAAACGGCTGAATTGAAATTGAGAGTTCAAGAATTAGAAGATTTATTGAGAGCCTTTAATACCATTCAGTGTGAGATCGAGGCTAAAGTGGACGAAAACGAATTATCGAATCAGTTAGAATATCGCGAACAATTCGAAGAACTTTATTTTAACATTTTAGCAACTGCTAAATGTAGATTGGTTGTTAAGAGTAGCGAAATTAATTCCCAATGCACTGCGCATAGGTCAGTTTCGATTAAATTACCTGATATTAAACTACCGACCTTTAACGGCTCTTATGATCAGTGGTTAGAGTTTAAAAATTCATATATTACCATGATACATAAACGCGATGACCTTGACGCGATCCAGAAATTTCATTACCTAAGATCGTCGTTAAGTGATACTGCCCTACAGGTTATTAGCGCTTTAGAATTTACCGCAGCCAACTACACTCACGCATGGGACTTATTAGGTAACAGATTCCATAATAATCGTCTACTAATTCATAATCACGTGAAATCATTGTTTACTTTGCAAACTATTCAGCAGGAATCGCCTGCGCAGATTAGAAAGTTGATAGATACCGTAAATAGAAATTTACGAGCTTTAAAAACGATTGGGGAACCAACCCACTCGTGGGATACCCTCATAATTTATTTAATAGTTACTAAGTTAGATTCATCCACTGAAAAAGAATGGGAGAATCATAAAGGGTCTATCAATTCTGATGATAAGCGCAGTGATTCATCGTTGAAGTTGGATGATTTGCTTTCATTTTTAAAGAACAGAGCCGACACGTTAGAAATGATTAACATTAGTTCCAAAAGGACTAATCAAACGCTTAAATCTACTCATGTTCACGAAGGCAAATCATTCAACAACAATTCAAATAAAAATCATCTTAAATCACAACATGTTCACAGCTATGTAACTACGCAGAATAATAAGCGAATAGATAAACAAATACGTTTTTGTGCAATGTGCGCCGATAAACATGCACTTTATACTTGTGTTCGTTTTTTAAACCTACCCGTCCGAGATAGAATAAAATTTGTGGAAAATAAAAAATTGTGTTCTAACTGCTTACGATCGGGTCATTCTATTTCGGACTGCACATTCGGTAATTGCAGGCAGTGTCAGCAAAGACACAATGGTTTATTGCACTTAGATAACAGTTTAGTTACGCCGAATGCCGAACATTCGCATCATATACTGACGGTTAGCGACAACCATCCGACTACGTCTGCCACATTCCATACCAAATGCGATCTTAATTTGACAGAAATTACAGGCGATAATAGCGTGCAAATCAAGTCGAGAGGTTTGCAACCGGTTTTATTGTCCACCGCGGTAATAGAAATTGCTGATGCTAATAACGAGTATCATCGCGCCCGTGCGCTTCTTGACAGCGGTAGCCAGCATTGTTTTATTACGGAAAAATTATGTAAGCGATTAAATCTTTCTTTAATACAGTCCACCATTCGAATATCTGGAGTAGGGAAAACGGTTACTAACTCCAGTCATTTATGCGACATTAATTTCCGATCAAGGTCATGCGATTACAAGACACAAGTTAGGTGTTTTATTTTGCCTTGTATTACGTCTATGTTGCCAACGAAGCACATAGATTTAAATACCTTATGCTTGCCGAGTAACATAAAGGTATCTCTTGCAGATCCTACGTTTAACATACCGTCAGACATAGACGTTTTGATAGGCGCGGATAAATTCTGGGAACTGCTAGATGGAGAAAGAATTCGATTGTCATGCGGACCTTATTTACAGAATTCCAAATTAGGTTGGTTAATCTCGGGTAGCATTGGAGAAATTCAAATAAAAAATGAGGTTCAATGTAACTTCAATCAAACGTTAGATTTAGATTCGTTAGATAAACGTATGAGAAAATTTTGGGAACTGGAAGAAGTACCTAAAATAACTATTAAACCGTTCACAAAAGATGAGCATAAATGTGAAGAGATTTTTCGTACGACGACTGTACGCGATAAAGAGGGTAGATTCTGTGTACGACTACCTCTGAGCGAGCCAGCGATCTCACTCGGAGAGTCGTACAATACAGCTGAAACGCGATTTAAAAACTTAGAACGTAAATTTGAACGTTTTCCGTTGTATAAAAAATTATACAGTGATTTTTTACACGAATATATCGAGTTGGGTCATATGACTCGTATTGAAACTTTCGATTCACCTTATTTTATATTCACGCACCACGGCGTACTTCGCGAAAGCACAACGACGCACCTACGCGTTGTATTTAACGGTAGTGTGAAAACGAGTACAAATAAGTCACTTAATGACATTCAGTATACTGGTCCAATACTTCAAAATGATATTTTTTCGATTTTATTGCGGTTTCGACAGTATAAGTACGTAGCATGCGCAGACGTTGAGAAAATGTTCAGGCAAATACTTGTACAGTCAGACCAGCGAAACCTACAACTAATTCTCTGGCGAGATCATCCCTCACATAAATTAGATATTTACCAACTTAACACCGTGACGTACGGCACTACTTCGGCGCCTTATCTCAGCATGCGTTGCCTTAGAGAACTAGCACGATGTTGTGATAATCCTGAGGTCTCAAAAATAATAACCGAAGACTTCTATGTCGATGACCTAATTACCGGTGATGACGACGCTGAAGTGCTGTTAAGTACTTGCGAGAAGATCTCTCAAGTTTTGCTTTCCGGTTGTTTCCCACTCAGAAAATGGACGTTTAATTACGATGTGAAATCGATTGATTCCAAAGAATTATGTTTGGGTGAACATAAGCAAAATAAAACTCTCGGTTTGGGTTGGTTATGTAATAGTGATGAGTTACATTTCACTACAAAAATCAAAAAAACATCTAACTTAACAAAACGGGTAATGTTGTCGGTTATATCTCAAATTTATGATCCGCTCGGTTTATTAGCACCAGCAGTTATTATTTCAAAAATAATGATTCAAAAATTGTGGCTTTGTAAAATAGGTTGGGACAACCCCGTACCTGAAGATGTGATTAGTACTTGGAATACCTTTATTCAGTCTTTGGATAGTTTACAAAACATACGGGTTCCGCGTTTTGTAAGAAGCGAACATGTACAATATACGGAACTTCACATATTTACGGACGCATCCCAAGTCGCGTTTGGTGGATGCGCCTATGTCCGTACTTATGATGATAATTCGTTAGTCTCGGTTAAATTACTCTGTGCTAAAAGTAAGGTAGCTCCATTGAAAGCCGTTAGTATTCCTAGACTGGAACTCTGTGGTGCATTAACTGGTGCGAGACTGTATAGTAAAATTGTACAATCCCTCAGATTGAAATTTGATCGTGTTTATTTTTGGACGGATTCTACAATAGTTATCGGTTGGTTACGAATGTCTCCGCATCTACTTAAACGGTTCGTACAAAACAGGGTTACAGAGATCAATGAGCTAACCGGTGATTCAGTTTGGTTACATGTAAACGGTAAAGAAAACCCCGCAGATTTAGTGTCTAGAGGTCTGCAGTTGGACGCACTAAATAAGAGTTATTTGTGGTGGTACGGACCGTTATTCCTACAGAATAAATGTGAGAATTTAAGTAAAAATAGTTGTATTTACGATAAGCGCGAGCTACCTGAACTAAAGTCACAAACGGTTGCACTAACGATTGTAAATAACATCGCATTAGATTTCAATAATTATTCGAGTTTTAACAAATTAAAAAGAATTTATGCCTATTTACTTAGATTCATAACTAATGCCCGAGCGCAGCGCAAACAACCCCGCCAAACCGGTTCCCTCTCTGTTGACGAGCTCCGCGCATCCGAATGCACGCTTATTATCATTGCACAAAAACAAATGTTTTCACACTTATATTCTGCGTTAGAAACTAATTTACCCGTTCCCGTTAAACGGAACTGTAATATTTCGGGACTTAACGTTTTTATGGACGAAAATAAAGTTATTAGAGTCGGTGGTAGATTGTCGAATGCGCATGAATTTAATTATAGTAAAAAACATCCAGTATTATTGTGCAGTAAACATCGTTTCACTTTGTTATTGTTTAGAGACGAACATAAGCGGCTACTACATGCCGGTCCGCAGCTACTTTTAGGTACCGTGCGCGAGTGTTGGTGGCCAATAGGCGGTAGAAATCTTGCTCGAAAGATTGTGAGGCAGTGCGTCACTTGTACACGTATGAAAGGTAACACTTTAGCTCCGATTATGGGTAACTTGCCCGCTGAACGATTGCGTCCAGGTTATCCGTTTATATATTGCGGTGTCGATTATGCAGGTCCTGTATCTATTTTAAATCGTAAAGGACGTGGCAGTGCATTAGTGAAAGGTTACATTTGTTTATTTGTTTGTTTCGTGACGCGCGCTGTGCATTTGGAATTAGTGAGCAGTCTTACAACGCATGATTACATTTTAGCATTAGAACGATTTATTGCACGCCGTGGCAAACCATTAGAAATTCATTCTGATAATGGCAAAAACCTAGTAGGAGCACAAAAAGAATTTTGTTCGTCACTTGTAAAAAATTCTAAAGATATTATAGACTTTGCGAGTAATGAAAGTATTAAATTTAGGTTCATTTTACCCTATAGTCCTCATACTGGTGGTCTCTGGGAATCGGGAATACGTATTTGCAAGTATCATTTACGTAGAATCGTGGGCAACGCTAGATTGACATTCGAAGAATTCACAACTGTTTTAACTTCTATCGAAGCTGTACTTAATAGCCGTCCTATGTCGCCCCTTTCCACCGATCCTGATGACCTGACTCCCCTCACGCCTGCTCATTTCCTCATAGGAAGGCCTCTGACCGCGCCCGTATGCGAAGATCTGACGGAGGCAGTCCCCCATCGCTTGCTGCGCCATGACAGAGTCGAACAGATGCGGCAGCACTTTTGGAGGCGCTGGTCAAAGGAATATGTTTCAGAAATGCAGACACGTACTAAGTGGAAGGCAAATACACCGAGCCTACAAGAAAATATGCTCGTTTTAATAAAAGAAGATAATTTGCCGCCCTTGAAATGGCGTCTCGGTAGAATCGTGCGGACTTATCCAGGGAAGGACGGCGTTTCGCGTGGAGCTGAAATACGAACGGCAACGGGAACCATTCAGAGGTCGTTTTCGAAGATCTGCCCGCTGCCAGTGCAGGCTCCTGACGGCGTCGACGTGCCCAGCTCCATGTAAAGAGTCATTGGAAGTCGAGTCTTCCAAGGCCGGCGGCATGTTAACGCATCGCAGCGCCATCTAGCGGAGTGCACTATGCACTCACGGCCATTATAGTGAACGTAGGTCGATAAAGCAGCAAGCATCGCCGCGCGACGCAACGGTGCTCCCTCCCCCCCCCCCCCCCCACCGGCAGCTTTATAAGCTCTTTTAAAATTTGTATCGAGTCATTCTCTTAGCTCTTCGCTTCCACTTGTAAACCATCGTAACTTTTGAACACAATAAATTATAATAATATCAAGTTAAAATAAAAGCAATCATTCTGCCCTGAGTTGAACCTAGACCTCAATATAGGCAGGCTAGAGAAAGGAGAAAGGAGGAAGAGATAACTAAGGCTGACTGCAGAGACCCACATATAAGATCCTCAACACTATCTTATTATTATTAGGGACCTTACCACGTTTGGATCTTCTGGTTCGCGGTCGCCACTTGAAATGAGGAAAAGGATGTCGATAAGAGTTCCTTTTTAGGGTTCCGTAGTCAACTAGGAACCCTTATAGTTTCGTCATGTCTGTCCGTCTGTCTGTCTATCTGTCTGTCTGTCTGTCCGTCCGCGGCTAAGCTCAGAGACTGTTAGTACTGGAAAGCTATAATTTGGCATGAATATATATATATCAGTCATGCCGACAAAGTGATTGAATAAAAAAACTAAAAAAAATTTTTTTAGGGTACCTCCCATAGACGTAAAGTGGGGGTGACTTTTTTCTCGGCTAACCCTATAGTGTGGGGTATCGTTGGATAGGTCTTTTAAAACCATTGCGGGGTTGTTAACATGATTTTTCTATTCAGTGATCTGTTTGCGAAATATTCAACTTTAAAGTGATAATTTTCATTAAAATAGACCGTCCCCCTCCCCCCTCTAAAATCTAAACTGTTGGGTGGAAAAATTTGAAAAAAATCAGAATAGTAGTAAATATATCAAATTTACTAGGAAAATTATAGCGGCTAAGATTGCTTGGAAAATATTTGTAGTTTAAGAGTAAATAGTAGCCTATGGTATAAAACATACCTAAACTTGGATGATTCCGTACACATACGAAATCCTTAGAAAAATATTACTTGATTTTTTCGTAATGGCTACGGATCCCTACCTTGGGCGTGTACGACACGCTCTTGGGCGGTTTTTTCTTTTCGAAGCACAGAGCAATAGAAAAGCGTGTCTAAGTCCCAGGTGTGAGGCATTATGAGGTACCTCTGATCATCTCAAGTTCGTCCTGGGTGAAGGCCGGCAGCCTGGACCTGGCGTAGCCTTCCCGCTGGCTCTTGTCGGCCATGAACCGCTCCAGCGCGGGCGGCCAGCCCCCCTCCGCTGAGTATATCGGGTGGGAGTAACGGCCGATCTGAAATAAGTAGATAACACCCTGATAGTTCGTAAATGCCAGCAAGAACACAATAGAGATGATGGGTGATGCCACCATAAAACAATAGAGCTCTGACTCTAGTAAAAAGCCGGCCAAGGGAGAGTCGGCCTCGCGCACTGGGGCTCCGAACAAATTTTTAGGTATGTCAAAATATACCCCGTAAACAGCCGTAATTATAATAATCCAGTGTTGCAGCGGACATAGTAATACATAATCAATGAAAATTTCAAGTGTTTAGTCATTACGGTTTAAGAGATAGATCCCTGTGATAGACGGACGGACAAACAGACTGCGGTGTCTTAGTAATAGGGTCCCGTTGGCACCCTTTGGGTACGGAACCCTAAAAAATACTTAATTTATTCCTTTAAACCAGATTAATTCAATGAACTTAGAACTTTCAATTTTTCGACTGTCGAATAGAAGTTATGTTTTTTCAAGCGTATGTATTTGTGTAATCAAGTGTAAAAATATGGGTGCACACAACTTGCTCATAAATATGTCCCATAGCTCTTATATCGTCGAATTAAGGTATAAGTATATTACGATGGGAGGGTTAAATCGATACTTATTTTTGCAATTGACCGTACGAATAACTTTTTGACTAGTGTTTAACAAAACCAACAGTTTCTATAAGCATATCATTAACGCATTGATATAAAAACCCAATTTTTATCATTTACGTTGCGTTAAATCTCCCGAAAAGCAGCGCTTTAACGTTTAACGAAGTTAACTTTTGTATACTTAGTAGCGGATTAGAAAGAAACGAAGTTAACTGTTTGGTTTACGATGCCGGTATAGTAGCTGTGAGTGTTGGAATACTTGCTGTGATATCTTTGCTGAGTTCCGTGACCACCACGTCGTCTTCCGTAGCCGGCTCGAGCCAGAATATTTGGTTAGACAGAGACACTTCACCTGCAAAGAAAAGGGACTCTTAATTCCTTGTGTACTCCTTTACAGTCCAGGCTATTCGAATGTGGAACTCCCTACCATACCAATAGACCTAAGGCGCAAGCCACACAGAAGAGACGTGGGACGGGGGCGCGCCGCAGTCCGCGTCGTTTGTCCGCAGGCCGCGTCTCCGCCCCGTCTCTTCTGTCCGCTTTGGATCCCGACGCTTCTATAACTTTAGTATGAAAACTGATTCAAAGGCCACCGCGACTGCGGCGCGCCTCCTATTCCCACGTCTCTTCTATATGGCTTGCGCCGGCGTGCTAAATCGTTGCCTATTTTTAGGTCTATGCTTCAGAAATACTACTTTTCGTCTTATACTCGAGAATTGTTTGTTATGCGCTATGAAGATGTGCAGCCGCGAGGTGGATGTGCGAAAATTTGCAGCTCGAGCTATACGATGTACCGACAGTAGGGATCCACAGCACGCATCCAGAGCTCCCATCATTCCATATAAGAAACATAGCTTAGTTGAACCCGTTTCCATCAGTACTATGCTATGTGAACCAATGTATTCATATGATTGGAGTGGGTTTCATTATATCTTAACCTTACTTTATAACGAATTATACTCAACTAGCCTTCCGTCAGCAGCTTCGCCCGCGAGAAAATTAATTTTCCCGTAGGAAAAGGTATTTTCCCGCGGTAAAAAGTAGCCTATGTCACTCTGTGGTAATGTAGCTTTCTAACGGCAAAAGAATTTTTGAAATCGGTCCAGTGGTTTCGGAGCCTATTCAACGCAAACAAACAAACATACAAATAAACAATCAAATCTTTCCTCTTTATAATATTAGTATAGATGTAGATTAGCATTGCACCGAAACCCCAAAACGACTTAGTGTCATAATTCCTAAAACCTAGAACGCTTACCTATTAATTTTGAAGAAAATGGACAGAATAGCAAAAAAATATGGAAGTTCGTCAAGAAAATCACGTATTCTAATTCAAAACGTGATCATTGTTGTGATTTACTAATGACTAATAATAACCCGGTAGTAGTAGCTAACAGTGCTAACACGTTTTTTGCTAACATTGGGAAAGGTCTCGCATGTGAAATATTAAATAAAAACAAAGGCACGTCTCGCACCATGCGGAGTGTGACTCACCCATGTCTAACATCGTTTGTTTTGTTTAATACCGACGAGACTGAAGTAGGTTGCATTATCAGCAGTATGAAAGATAGTCGTGCCGTAGGCTGTGATAATATTTCTTTTGCGACTTTAAAGCGTTATAGTAGTATCTTAGTTAAGCCTTTAACGCACATATTTCAGCAATGTCTGTCTAATGGGATTTTCCCTGATATCCTAAAGAAGGCGATTGTGATACCTATTCATAAATCGGGGGATATACTAAATATTAACAACTATAGGCCTATTTCTATACTGCCATCACTTTCAAAAATCCTGGAAAAAATTATAAATAAGAGATTAGTTAGCTACCTTGAAACCAATAATATTCTTTCAGATCAGCAATTTGGCTTTCGAGCTAAAAAGTCAACAAGTGATGCGGTGAATCTGTTTACAACCTCATTTCTTCGAATTTGGACCAAGGAATTAAAACCCTAGGTGTTTTCTGGACCTAGCGAAAGCTTTTGATTCGGTTTCAGTGCCAATTCTTTTACAAAAATTAGAAAGTATAGGTATTAGGGGAACGCAGTTGAATCTCTTCAGAGATTACCTTAGTAATCGCTTCCAACGGGTCAAAATCGGTTCCACCTACAGTACAGATCATCGGCTTGATTTTGGGGTCCCTCAAGGTAGTATATTGGCTCCTACACTTTTTTTGATTTTTATTAATGACTTGTGCAACTTAAAGTTAGACCGTGGTACAATGATCTCATACGCTGATGATACCGTCCTAATTTTTTCGGGAAATTCGTGCGATGATGTTTACTGTTCTGCACAGAATGGTTTTAACTTGGTTACTGGTTGGCTCCATCACAATTTATTAACTTTGAACCCAGTAAAAACCGTACATGTCGCCTTTTCTTTAAGAAACTCCCGGCAACCGACTAGTCATGCATGCACCATTCGGGCACACCAATGCTCCCTTACTAACCAGACTGAATGCTATACTTGTCCTGTCATTATTAAAGTTAGCTCCACTAAATATCTAGGTGTTTTGATTGACTCCAATCTAAATTTTACCCAACACATAGAGACAGTCGCTAACAGGATTCGCAAGCTTATGTTTATATTTAAAAAACTTCGCCATGTAGCGAATAAAAAAATATTAAATCAAATCTACTCAGCTCAGTGTCAATCCGTGCTAACATACTGCATTTCTTCGTGGGGTGGCGCAGCGAAAACCACGCTCCTAACCTTAGAAAGAGCTCAAAGAGCGGTCTTAAAGGTCGCTACTTTCAGGCCTTTCCTGTTTCCGACATCGGAGCTGTATCAATCTTGCAAAGTACTTACCGTGCGACAACTTTTCATACTATCACTAATTATGAAACAGCATATTTCAGCTCCGTATAACCCTAGTGTGAACAACAAAAGGCGCAAAGACATAGTTTTTGTTTCCAAAAACACCTCTCATGCTTTCGCACATAAATTCTTTCCCTTTCTTGGACCTTATTTATACAATAAAATCAATAAAGTACTAAATATTTATGACTTAAATCGTAAAGTGTGCAAGGTTAAGGTTATTGCATGGTTGCAAGGTCTATCTTATGTTGACACTGAAAATCTGCTGACGATTGCAAGGTGAGGGTGACGCTGTGTAGCCGATTGTTCTGTGTTTATTTTGTTATTTGACACTTGATTACATTATTATTGTTTAATTACCAACTAAGATATTGTGTATCGAGTTGTATTATAATTCTTTAGATTCCTTTTTGTCTATAACACAGGTTACACTTGTAACCTAGCTTAGACTAAACTAAATTTACTTACTAGACCTAAGATTATTTCATGCTTATATTTTGTATCTTATATGAACTTTATAAATAAATAAATAAAATAAAATTTTGTTTTCTAAACAAAAGACAGAAAAACAGTTCTAAAATTCGTGAAGTAAATTGGAGGAAAATGTCCAATTTGGTAATTAGTACATGCAAATCCGACAGAGAACCAAAGTTATCGACATAGCCCACCGCATTAGCACGCTGAAGTGGCAATGGGCAGGTCATATAACCCGAAGAACCGATAACCGTTGGGGTAGACGAGTTCTTGAGTGGAGACCACGGATCGGCAAACGTAGCGTGGGACGTCCTCAGACTCGGTGGAGCGATGATCTTCGCAAGGCGGCTGGCAAGAGCTGAATGAGAGTGGCCGAGGATCGTGCTCAGTGGCGTGCCATTGGGGAGGCCTATGTCCAGCAGTGGACGAACATAGGCTGATGATGATGTTGATGATGATGACATACAAATCGTAGAGCATAGTGGATAGATTCCTTACCCCTTACCCGAATATTTAGGTTTGTAGTTCCTCTCATATAGCCTATAAGCCTTGGCATGGGCCAGTAGAACGTGCTTGGAGCAGAGATAAGACCCGTATTCGTAGGAATTAATCAGTGGTGCCACGAACGCGTCATAGCCCAGGTCGCACACGACTACAGGCTCGTTGATGGTGATCCAGGTCTTCACGCGGTCTCCGTACAGATCGAAGACCACCCTCGCGTAGTCCTCGAACCAGTCTGCGATCAAGGGATTCGCCCAACCACCTGGAATGAAAATGGTAATGCATAATTTAATTAATAAAATTGCAAGTATGTTGCACTTGTGCCACAAATTGCCAACCTCCCTTCCCTAAACGTAAAATTTTGATGAATGAGATCTGTAGAAAAACAAGGGTCACCGACGTAGCCAAACGGATTGTCATTGAAATGGCAATGGGCAGGCCATATAGCACGCAGAATAGATGGCTGTTGGGATCGATAAGTTCTCGAATGAACCATGGACTGGCAAGCACATCGTGGGACGTCCACCAACGAGATGGACGGGCGGTTAGGTAAAGGCCGCAGGTTCAAGGTGGATGCAGACCGCTTCTAATCGTAATGATTGGTTATGACTAGCAGTGGACGTGAGGGTGAAATGATGATGATGATCATAGGTCTCCCCCAAAGAGTTCCACAACAGTCGGTCCTTCGTTGCCCACATTCAAGTTGTTCCTGTGACTGTGTCTTCATCCTTCTTACGCCACGTCTTGCGATTCGCGGCTACCAGTCTATAACCTTGCTCCATCGACCGTCGGTTCTACGAGCAACGTACTGCCCACTGCCACTTGTTTGACGACTTTCTGAGCTATGTCAGTAACTTTGCTTCTTCTGCGGATTTCCTCATTTCTGATTCGATCACGTAGGGAAACTCCTAGCATAAGTCTCCAACTCTCCATTTCACATTGAGATACAAAAGATTACCGTAAACCGGGGTGATTTTGATCAAATTGGGGCAACTTTGATAGTTTTAAAATTGCTATAAAGTCGACATTGTCCAAGAGGTAAGTGGTTGACATGTAGACAAAAAGAAGTTCGATGAAGACATCGACGAGGAATAGCAAATGCTAACAAAAATGCGTGAGTTGACCGGGAAACTACTTTTTAAAGTCACCCCGCAGTTCAATGTCACCCCGGTTTACGGTACATACCTACATGATTTTTTTGTTTTTACACGCAGAACGTTTGCTCGATGAAATCTAAGATTTTTTTAAATTCTAACCTAACGGGTCTAACGGGATTTAAAGCCGCATGTTTTGGCTGACCGTGCCAACCATGCTAAAACCAATTAGACGGTCCATAGACGCACTGCTTGGAGCAGTCGAGACCAACGGCACGAGAGCAGTCGTGTTGCGGTTGGAATCGACTTCAACCCGAAGCTCTGAATTTTGTATTGACACTGCAGCTCACCCAACAGCAATCGCTTGAAGCTGTTAGCACTGACTGCTCTAAACAGTTCGTATATAAGGACCCTTACTTGAATCTTAGGGTCCTCAACCAACTTGATCACTTGTTTGCTTTTAAGATATCTGAACATGGACTTCCGCGATTGATATTTGTGTTTACATTTTGGAGCACAAGTTCCGATATATCTGATGATAACTGTACATTTCTTTCCCTAATTTTGGTTTGTTGTACCCAGGTCTTGGAGCGGCTGCGGCAGGTCCCAGTGGTACAGCGTGACGACAGGCTGGACCCCGCGCGACAGCAGCTCGTCGATCAGCTGGGAGTAGTACCGGCTGCCGTCCGCGCTGATGTGGTTCGCGAACCCGGTTGGCAGCACGCGAGACCAGGCTATAGAGAACCTATGGCATAGGAATTTAGGGGGCAAATTTTATGACAGATAGGTAGGGAGTTCCTTCGTCGATAAAGTCGTCTATCGACGCTTTTCCCATATGTTAGTAGTCGCCCCCAGCTTTGTTTGTCAGTTTGCATTATTTTGTAAGTCTTATTTCCAACACAAATATGATAAAGTTTGTACCTACATAGGATTGATAAGATTGTATTGTATTGTATTGTTGATTGTGTGATTGTAGGTTTTAGCGATAGTGTTGGATAATGATTCGAGTACCATGGGACTATAAAATATTTACAATACTTAACTCGTAAGGCTCAACATGCTAAATTTAATACTGTCAAAGCAAATGTCAACTTTTCTTGATTGACAATAAGTTTCAAATTATGATAGTCAATTTTTTTCAGAACTGTTATAACTTTCGCTATCGTTGAGTTTTGGGACATCCTGTATGTAGAATAAACCCGCATCAAACACCCCTGTCTCCCCAACAACTCTTTGCTCCCCCATGAGCCAAATTAGTCACATGACCGCACTACTTCGCGGAGCAAATCAAGGTGACCCATTTTTGAATGTCATTGGAATCCCATTTAAAAGACCGTACCTGTAGAAATCCACGTTCAAATCCACAAGTAGCTGGACGTCCTCCCTCCACTTGTTGTAGGAGTCGCAAGCCACGTCTCCCGTGCTCCCGTCCTTGATGGACTCCGGGTGGGTGTGCACGAAGCGGTCCCAGATGCTCTCCCCTTTGTCTGGAAACAAAATTACACGATAATTATCTTTCCATCAGAGGCGTAAGCCGCACAAAAGAGGTGTGGGACGGGGGCGCGTCTGAATCAGTTTTCATACTAAAGACGCTTCTATACAATTAGTGTGAAAATTAATTCAAGGGGCGCCGCGGCTGCGACGCGCCCTCGTCCCACGTCTCTTGTGCGTGGCTTGCGCCAGAAGTGTGCTATGCAGCTATGCTCCGAGGCTTAGAAAGCTACGCTAGGAAACTATATGACAGTTTCCACTTTGCTAAACTATGTAGCCGCTCAACAACGATCCAAAAGCCAATTCTAGTTTTACTCCGCAACCTTTTTTTTATTTCTGACTATTTCTGTGTCTGTTTTGTGTGGCCTTCCGTGATTTTACCTTACCTAACTGTGGGCCGGCGAAAGATTGTGGCCTTTTATATAGCAGCATTTAATATGTGTGTTTACCTATGTTTTTATCTAGTTTTTTTGGGGCCTCCAGGGAAAGGCCTATTCTGCCTAATGGTTAATCCAGCCCTGAACTTACCGACAGGTACCTCTCATCTGCCATAATCTCGTTCGCCCGAAACTCACTTAGCGTGACACGTATCGAATTTTTTTTGCAGATTAATCACTTTGCATAAAATTTATAGGGCATAAAAGTAATTTCGCATAATTTTGCATGAGTTCATAATAATTATTAGTGAGTTACACTTACCGCTGGCATTCCATCCTCCCTCAATCTGGTAGGCTGCCGTGGCAGCACCAAACGTGAAGGCATCAGGGAAGCGGCGCTCGGCGCAAGCAGCCGACAGCAGGGCGCTGAGACACCAAAATAACTATGTTACGCGTGTAGTAAAATAATGATCAAATTCTCTTCGTATGTAAGTACTCTAAACAAGTTAGCTATGAAGTATCTTTTTTTGTACTTATTTTTTCAACTTCTTTTTTTTTTTTTTTTTTTTTTTTTTTTTTTTATTACTTTTACGGTCATCCCGTGAAATCATACATTTCGTACTAAATACAAACTGAAATATAGATGCACAGAAAAAACCCCAGAAAAAAGACCAATGCTGGGAATCGAACCCAGGTCCTCAGCATTCCGTGGTGGTGTAGGGGTATGGCACGCGGCACGGAATGCTGAGGACCTGGGTTCGATTCCCAGCATTGGTCTTTTTTCTGGGGTTTTTTCTGTGCATCTATATTTCAGTTTGTATTTAGTACGAAATGTATGATTTCACGGGATGACCGTAAAAGTAATAAAAAAAAAAATGAAGTTGAAAAAATAAGTACAAAAAAAAAAGATACTTCATAGCTAACTTGTTTAAAGTTGCACAGTAGCGCCATCTCTTGTCCAGGTGAGCGGTTAGTTCCGAAGGAGTGTTAAAATCTCTCGATGAGGGTGTAACATAGATGTGCGCTTGTCACTGCATAAGGTGATGATTTAGCAGATTGAAATGTATGATGTATAGGAAAGATTCGTGTCTAATCTCTAGACCAGTGGTGGTGTAGGGGTATGGCACGCGGCACGGAATGCTGAGGACCTGGGTTCGATTCCCAGCATTGGTCTTTTTTCTGGGGTTTTTTCTGTGCATCTATATTTCAGTTTGTATTTAGTACGAAATGTGTAAGTACTCTTCTTCGACGTGCTCTTCATTTCTGAAGGTCGTGCCCGTCTTGAAAAGCTTTTACAGAGACGTTGACGAACTGCTTCCACACCGCTCTGTCCTCGGCCTGTTTCAGAGCTGCTGGCCAAGTGAGCCCCGTTATCGCCTTAATTTCTTGCCTAGCACGATCAGTTTCTCGAGGATCAGTTCTTCGTATGTACAGTCAAGTGTAAAAATATGGGTGCATGTAACTAGCTCATAAACATAAATATGTCCATAGCTCTTATATCATCGAAGTAAGGTATTAGTAGGTACATAGTATTATGAGAGGATGAAATCGATACGTATCTAACTTTACACTTGACCTTACCACACATTGTAAACTCCCGAATCCTCGAGTAAGGGGGCGTCTATAAATTACATTAAATTTGGCGATTTTACAAAAAAGTAAAAATAAAAATCTCGTGTCATGGTGTTTGTTATTATTATTATCGAACTCCTCCGAAACAGCTTGACCGATTTTTATGAAATTTTTTTGTCTACACTTGGTAGGACTGATTAGGTCGTAGGCTATTTTTTATGCCCCTATTCTCTGCAGACGGAGTGGCGGGGAACAGCTAGTCTTATACAAGATTTCGATCAGAGTGATCAATAAATCGTGGCGATATCGCGGCGTGCGCGCCGCGGGCTGTAATGCGCTCGTTGCCATCTCGCTCCGCCGTACAATCGCCGAAGAAAATCGCTTGTGTGGTCTCTACCCCTCTAACACCCTTCCTTGGGGCTTTGCGATGCATTTGACTTGGGTTCGGGCTTGGGATTAGATTTTGGCTTGGCACTAGCGATATGTGAAAGCTTTTAATTCGAAAATCGGAAATGGTAGATACAAGTGTGGACGAGGTCTAAGGCGCAAGTCACACAGAAGAGACGTGGGACGGGGGCGCGTCGCAGTCCGCGTCGTTTGTCCGCAGGCGGCGTCTCCGCCCCGTCTCTTCTGTCTGCTTTGGATCGCGACGCTTCTATACATTTAGTATGAAAACTGATACAAGGGGCGACGCGCCCCACGTCTCTTCTGTGTGACTTGCGCCTAAGAAGTTACGTCAAGCACCACTTCGACTGAAGTTCTAATCTTAATCTGTCGCCGATTGTGTCAAGAGAAGTGCTTTGAACAAGTGGACATGGGGTCCAAGATTACATGTTTATCTGAGGAAAATGTCACCTTGACAGACTATCTATTATAGATCGAATCATTCATGATGGATGACAAGTGCCGTGGCTCTTATTGCAATGTTATTAATGTCTAATTTTGACAAATTCAAGCGTCTTCGTGAATGGCACTATCTATACTCTTACTTGTCTGTACAATTTTGATACGAAAATTTTAATGATATGAATGAGGAAAAGATATTTTAACCGTACCCTAAGCACAGGAATAAATAAACGGAACAGAATAAACGCTTCAAACAACGCCGCGCACGCATAACACTACTACACGCACAACATAATGTGTGCGTGACCTGCACAGGCAGAACGGGGGGGGGGGCGTGCACCGGCGCCCGCTCGGAGACAAACCGGTTTGAACTAGCTCAGTGAGTAGACAAAGTTCAGGTGTGCCGCCAGCGACTACGCGACCGTTTAGCATTTAGCTACATAGTTCGGGTGTTCGGTTGTTTTTAAAGATGCCTACCTGTTGTAGTGTTTGTAGATATACAGATATTAGATACTTAAGTAGGTACTTGTTTGAATAAACTATTTTGATTTTTATTTTTTTTTACCGTGTGACAACCCTATGATAATAGGTAAGAATTTCGAGCTCTGTTCGGAAGTTTTTCTTCTGTTCCGTTTATTTATTCCTGTGCCCTAAGTAAGTATTACAACCGATAAGACCGCCTATTGACTACCTGAATTTTTATTTTTGTAATGTCACTGCTGTTTTTGGTGATTAATAAAGAATATTTGTATTGTATTGTTTTTAGTTGCACTCGTTGTTTAGTTTAGAATTCATGTTATAATTTCAGCCTATAAAGGTACGCTCCACTGCAGGGCACAGCCTCCTCTCAGGATGAGAGGGTTTAGGCCATAGTTACCACGCGGGCTCAGTGCGGATTGCGATTTAGCATTCGGAAACTCAAGAGAGAAAATGAATCCTTATAGGGTCACTTTGTCGTTCGCATGTCGGTTTGTTAAGTCCCTTCTTGTCTGAAAAGCGAGGGCACTTAACGGTTTTTTTTTCAAAATGGCCGTGCCAATTCACCTTCCGTTCAATCTGTGTGTGGCGCTACCACTCAATGGCTTGCCATGTCAGGCAGTGGCCGCTTTTGGATGGTTTTTTTTTTGAAGGCCACAACAAATTGGGAGCGCGGGGCGCCGACGGAGCGTGCCCAGCGCGGTCAATAACACTGAATCAAATACGGTGTGCCGCGCTCCGGGGTGTGTCACCACCGTATATTTGATTCAGTGTATAATGCACGCTGGGCACGCTCCGTCGGCGCCCCGCGCTCCCGATTTGTGGAGGCCTTGAAAAGCTTGTTATGTTTCGGAAAGATAATGAGTGCCAAGAACAATGAAATGAAATTTAGGACAAAGTATTTTTTTTTTCTAAAAAAATTGATTATAATATTTGCTATTACAATACAATACACAACCAAAAATGCATCAAACAGAGAAATTAAAAAATTTAAAAAAACCCGAACGCAATCAAGTCTAAGATCCCTTCCGCACCATACAAAAGAGTTGATAACTTTGAAACGGTTCAACCAATTTTGATGAAACATGTCTAAAAACCAAAACTTGCTTTCAAATAACAAAAACCGCATCCAAATAGTTTCACCCGTTTAAGAGTTATGATGCCACAGACAGACAGACACATACACACACACATAGCGATCAAACTTATAACACCCCTCTTTTTGCGTCGGGGGTTAAGAAAGGGCTTCACCATTTTTAATGACAGTTCCTACATCAGAATAAAAACAATAAGGCTGACCATAGGCTGATTGTCACATGTATTAATAAAAATGTAAAAATGGTTGACTGCACAGTATAATTTTCCATGACAGCATTCTTACCTCAACAATACCGCTTTCCAGATAGCCATGATGGTGAATGAATGGATCGAACAGTTTACCGTTAGGTATATGATAAGTATTATCCTTATCATTATCAATTACCAAAACATTTGATTGAAAAGAATGTTGCCGCGAAATTACGTCTTTCGTATTTATCTGAAAAGGAATAAAAAAAAAAAATATCACGGGACAATTCACACCAATTATTGACCTAGTCCCAAAGTAAGCTAGGCAAAGCTTGTGTTATGGGTACTAGGCAACGGATAAACATACTTATATATGTAGATATATACATACTTAAATACATATTAAACACCCAAGACCCGAGAACAAACATTCGTATTTTTCATACAAATATTTTCTATGTATTTAAGTATTTATTTATCTATATAAGTAGGTATGTTTATCGTCGTCTAGTACCCATAGTACAAGCCTTGCTTAGTTTGGAACTAGGTCGATTTGTGTAAGATTGTCCCCTAATATTTATTTATTTATTTATATCTGCCCCGACACGGGAATTGAACCCGGGACCTCAAGATTCATAGTCAGGGTCTCTAACCACTAGGCCCTAATACTTAGGAATAAAACATAAACCGCCTTCAAAAAACACCCAGAAACCGAAAAAAAGCATAATAGTATAAGTATATGTACAGTCAAGGAAACTGAAACACGTACCAGGTGTAGTGAAACACACGTCAGATAGATCAACACTGTTTATTGAATAGAGGGTAGACATTACATTCGCACAATAGGTACCCACACAATTATACCACATCTTTTCCCTTTCAGCGAAAAAAAACAAATAAAGAAAAAAAAACTAAACACAAAAATACGATGCACTTATTTCAAGTAGTAGGTAGGTAAAGAGATCAAAATAAGTTACGGATACTATTTTACTAATTACACTACGAGTATGTAAATATGTACATGAATTATAGCCACATGCAATATTAATCTTAAAACAAACTAACTCTAAACCTAATAAATTGCCAAAAAAAAGCACCTAAACCTAAATTATGTATGTATGTAAACAATACAAAAACTACTAACATTTTATATATTTTTAGTTTAAATGTTTAATTTATTAATTATTTTAGGTACCTACTCAACTAATACTAGCTAACTGTAAAAAGTTACACACTTATGACTAAATATATAAAAGGAATCACCACTTTGTATTTAACCTTTGTTACATTTTATACTTAATTTTTTTTTTTATGTAAGTACATAATATTTTTTTTATTAATTTATTAGCTATAACATGGTTATAAATACAGTAAGTACTTAATTTATCTTTAGTATTTCTCTAGTTTGAAATATAAGCAGATATCAAGACTTATGACTTTAAGAAACTAAACTCGTTTTAAGACGTGAGTGTTCCGTATAATTTCACTATGAGTTTAAGAAGTATTCATTTACTTTCTCCTAGGTTTGCTTTAGCCTTTGAGCGTGTAAGGGGAGGTGCAATTATAGGCTTAGCAAATTCGCTTGAGCTAGCATGAACTGTCTCTGTGCTAGTATTACTAGGCTGACATAATTGTGAAGTGCTAGTTCCCGGGTGTGTGTCCGCCGGCTGCACCCGCGCAGTGCCCGCGAGGGGCTCTCGTGCCACCAGGTGGCGTCGGTTGCGGCGATATTTGCGACCCTGCCTATCGACTATTACAAAAGACCTAGGTTCAGTTGCGCGACTAAATATTGTTACGGGTTTTCTGCACTGCCCCTCAATAAGGACTGTTTTTTGCCCCGGGACTAATGGCGACAGTTTCTTGGCAGACCGATCGAAATGTTTTTTATTTTTCTCCCGCTGTTGCATTAACCGTTGATAATTAAGCGTATTATCTACTGTCTCATGCAGTAAGTCATGTTTTACAGGAAGTTTCGTATTTAACCTTCTACCCATTAACATTTGTGCCGGTGAGTCGATGCCGTGCCTCGGGGTCGTTCGATAGTTAAGAAGGCTTAAATAAAAATCATCTCCTGAATCCTGACACTTTTTAATAATATTTTTAACAGTCTTGACCGTCCGCTCACTTTTCCCGTTAGCTTGGGCGTAACGAGGTGACGACGTGACATGATCGATCTGCCAGTCTGTCATGAATTTTTTGAACTCGACCGAACTGTAAGCGGGCCCATTATCTGTCACTAACTCTTCAGGAATACCGTGGCGTGCAAACTGATCCCTCATAAAATTTGTCACCGACCCGGTAGTTATAGTTTTAAGTTGACCTACTTCAACATAATTTGAAAAGAAATCTACCAGCACGATGTAATATTTTTTCCGATACTCAAAGATATCGGACGCTAGCTTCCGCCAGGGCAAGTCTGGCACGGCGTGCTGCAGCAGCGGCTCGCGGCGCGGCGCCGGCGCGTGCAGCGCGCAGGCCGCGCACGCGCGCACGCGCCGCTCGATGGCCGTCGACATGCCCGGCCAGAACATCACTTCGCGCGCTCTCCGCTTGCACCGGTCTATTCCCAGATGTCCTTCGTGTACTTTATCTAGCATAACTCCTCGCATATCCTGAGGAATGTACACTCGATTATCCTTAAATATCAAGCCCTCTATCAATTGCAATGATTCTCGGTACGGCCAGAGTAACTGAACGCGTTTATTCACCTCCCATCTGTTTTTGGGCCACCCGTTCCGAATATAACTCATTATAGTTTTACTATCTTCGTCCCCTGCTATGTGTCGTTTGATCAAATCTAACTTTTTATCACTGATCTGCACATTATTGATTAAAAAACAAGTCTGCAGCTCGACTTCATCACTGACACGATTGTGCAACTTTTCTGACAACGGCGCTCGAGATAGTATGTCAGCAATGTACATATATTTACCGGGCGTGTACTCCACCCGTATATCGAACCCTTGCACCCGCATCATCATGCGCTGCAGCCGCGCCGGAACCGAGGACAGCGGTTTATTGAACAGGGGCTCGAGAGGCTTGTGGTCGGTCTGCACTGTTACATCACTTCGCCCATAAATATACTGTTTAAATCTCTCGACCGCGAAAACAATTGCAAGCATCTCCTTTTCGATTTGAGCGTACCGCTGCTGCGTGTCAGTGAGTGTGAGCGAGGCGAACTCCACGGGGCGGCCGCCCTGCAGCAGCACGGCGCCCAGCGCCGCCGCGCTCGCGTCCACCGACAGCAGCACAGGAACCGCCGTGGAGTACAACGCCAGCACCGAGGCCGATGCTATTTTTCTTTTCAGCTCATCGACTGCCGCCGAATGTTGTTGATCCCACACCCATTGAGACTCCTTTTTTAACAGACCCCGCAATACGGCGACGGAATCTGAATAGTTATGTATAAATTTTGTCAAATAATTCACCATGCCAAGAAATCTCTCCAAAGCCTTTCGATCTGATGGATAAGGCATATCCATGATAGCGCGTACCTTAGAATCATCAGGTGTCATCCCGTTTTCCCCAAATTTATGTCCCAGGTAAACGATTTCCCGTACACCAAATTTACATTTTTCTTTGTTGTACTTTATACCGATTTCTTTCGACCTATCCAGAAGACGCTTTAACCTAGCGTCATGCTCCTGTTTTGTACTACCCCAGACGATTACGTCATCAATAAAACTATCAACGCCCTCTAAATCTTCTAAATGCTGCCTGAGTTTGGCATGGAATACTTCGGGCGCACAGTTAATGCCATATGGCAAACGCAGGAATTGGTAACGACCGAACGGAGTTCCAAATGTGCAAAGGTCGGCACTGGCGTCGTCCATCTGCACCATCCAGAACCCCGAGCGCGCGTCCAGCACGCTGAAGCAGCGCGCGCCCTGCAGCCGCACCGCCAGCTCCGACACGGTGGGCAGGCTGTAGTGCGCGCGGCGCACGGCCCGGTTCAACGGCCGTGGATCCAAACAAATTCTTATGTCCCCGTTCTTTTTCGCCACCAAAACGATAGCATTAACCCAATCGGTCGGATGTGTAACTTTTCTAATAACGCCAATTTGTACCATACGTTGTAATTCTGCCTGCAATTTATCGCGTATACCGAGCGGTATTTTCCTCGTCGGACACACAACCGGTTGAACGTTTTGATCGACAACTATTTTATATTTACCGGGTAATTTTCCCAACCCTTCAAAAAGATCGGCATAATTATCGATTTGTATCGAGCTTACTCGATTTACTAAACCTACAGTTACGCAACCTTCCAACCCTAGAACGTTTTGACACTTCAAATCAGACACAACAAACATTAGCTCGTATTTTTTATTGCGATAAAACAATATCAAGTTGCACGTACCTACAATAGGAATATTATTTCCTGTAAATGAATAAACTCGTTTAGTGAATGGGCATAAATCACTTAAACGAAGCCCTAAGTTTAGGTATTCTTGTTTCGATATAACATTTAACATTGACCCTGTATCTAATTTAAGTATCAACTGTTTATCATTACATTTCATTACTTCAAACCATTCTTTTGGTGGTTTGCATTCAGTATCCTGTTGAATAATATTCACATAAAACATACCGTCCGAATCCGAGTCACCATCCGAGTTCTCCACCGCCAAACCGCACACTTGATCGCGTAAAATTTTCTTTTGCGTGCACACCCTTGCAAAATGTCCCTTTTTATCACACACGTAACAAAGCACACCATAAGCTGGGCAACGTTGACCCCCGGCGCATCCTGAGCTGCCGCACGCTCCACACAGCTGGCGCGACGTCCCCGGGCGCGGCGCCCCGGCCGGCGGCCGCGCGGCCCCCGGCGCCCAGGCGCCGCGACGCGCCCCACGCCGGCCACGCCAGCCCGCGCCGCCGGCGCGTCCATCGCCCCGGCTGCCCGAGCCCCATACGGCGTCGACCCGAATCTCCCCCGCAACTCCTTCGATACAACGGCTCTCTTCTTGTGACAACTCTGCGGCTTGACAAATTTGCACTGCCATTTTCAACGTTAACCCGTCCGTACGAAGTAGGCGATCTCTTACAGTATTGTTTACAGTCCCGCACACGATTCTATCACGAATTAAACCTTCCTCCAATGAATCAAATTCACAACACTGACTTAGCAGCCGCAATGACGTGACCCATTGATCTGTGTTTTCACCTTCCTCTTGGTTTCTAGTGAAGAACTTATAACGGGAAACTGTAACATTTGGCTTAGTACCAAAGTGTTCATCAAACTTTTGGAGTACACTTTCGACGTCTTTGTCTTCCTTCTCTGTCAATTTAAATGTAGAAAAGACTTCGTACCCGGCTGAACCGATGAGATTGACTAACAAGCTGGCCTGGACCTCCCCAGGTTCTCTGCTTACTCCGGACGCTTTGAGAAATACCTCAAACTGTTTCCGCCATTTACGCCATGACTCAGCGCGCGCGGCCGGGCCGCCTTCCAACACTAAGTCGGCCGGAGGACGTGCGTGTTCCATTTTAATGACCTTTATTTAGTTTTTACAACACTGCGTACAATAATGTAGTAATATTACTCGCGAACATTAATAATTATAATTAATTCGCGACCACCGCTGCCACCATGTAGTGAAACACACGTCAGTTAGATCAACACTGTTTATTGAATAGAGGGTAGACATTACATTCGCACAATAGGTACCCACACAATTATACCACACCAGGGTGGGTGGAACCTTTGTGCTACTAATGTCATGTTGACATCCCATACATTTGCCAAACAAATCATAGCGAAATTGGTTACGAAAAGGTTCCACCGTACGCGATTCAGTTTCCTCGACTATACCTATATCTTTCAACTAAAATCTGTTTGAAGTCGGTGCATCTGCAAGTACCTAATAATACATGACTCCATGACTAGGTCCCTAAGGTCCACTCCTGCTGGCTCGTATTGAGTCCCCGACTTCGAACAGATTAATACAAATATATATTCATTTTACAAATGATAAGAGCATAATAACGACCGCTTTAGCCTTGTTGGTAGTGACCCTGCCTACGAAGCAAGAGGTCCTGGGTTCAAATCCCGGTAAGGGCATTTATTTGTGTGATGAGCACGAATATTTGTTCCTGAGTTATGGATGTTTTCTATGTATTTAAGTATTTATTTATCCATATAAGTATGTTTATCGTCGTCTAGTACCCATAGTACAAGCTTTGCTTAGTTTGGGACTAGGTTGATTAGTGTAAGATTGTCCCTTAATATTTATTTATTTATTTATTTATTCATCTTAGGAGCATACTGCTTCAAATAAAAAAAAAATATATTCAATTCAATGGGAACCTATCTCCTTTAGGCTGGATTTCACCAAACTTTTATTCCGGGAATAACCCTTACTCTCAGATAGTAATGTCAAACCGCCATAGTAATTTGACATTACTATCTGAGAGTAAGCGTTATTCTCGGAATAAAAGTTTGGTGAAATCCAGCCTTAGTGTCATGGAGGTGCAGTCAAAAGGGATTTTTGGAATTCCCGCGTGATAGAAATCGGCGAGTTGACTATAGATTTTATCAATGCGACGACGAAGTCTGTCTATCCTATCTAGAGCTCTGCGGTCACGTTAGACACTACGCAATACTACTGATGTTTATTACTTCGGCTCCAGTAAAAGTAAACATTCATTATATAACATGCAACATCGCGGGTTATCATGACATGTGGCACGTCGAGTCTCGTTGTTTTGATGTGCTATCTCTTACGACGCTACTTGAGATTATTTGAAGATGAACGCAAAGATTGGCATTGACAGGTGGCTCTAAGCGGGGTTCAACGTAAAAAATATTATAAAACAAAAAACCGGGACAGAGCGTGTCAGACACGCCCAGAAAAGGGTTCCGTAGCAGATACACGTTACTTCAACATAGGTACTTATGGTTGTTTTGCTAAGTATCTACGTCTATTTTATAACTTGGTAAATGGAAAAGTAATTTTACTATCCGTATTAAACAAGAATAGCCATGGCTAAGAAAGCATTCAATGATAAAAAACACATTTTTAAAGGCAAAATCTCAAGGAACATTCGGAAAAGATTTATTAAGACCTACATCTGGAGTATAGCATTATATGGGAGCGAGACTTGGACATTGACTCAGCGGGACCGAGACAGATTGAGTGCGTTTGAGATGTGGTGCTGGCGGAGAATGGAGGGGATTAGCTGGACTGAAAGGAGAACTAATGAGGAGGTTTTAGAGTTGGTGGAAGAGGAAAGGCGGCTGTTAAGGACGATTGAAAATAGGAGAGGGAATATGCTGGGGCATCTGATACGACATGACAGTTACATAAAAACTATTTTGGAAGGGCAAATAGAAGGCAGGCGAGGCAGGGGAAGACCGAGACGGTCATTTATAGATCAAGCCAAGGAAAAAGTCAATGTCATGTCGTATCAGGAGCTGAAAACGCTGGCAGAGAACCGAAAAGAGTGGCGATTACTCCACCGACAAGAGCTAAGCTCTTAAATTAATGATGATGATTAAATAAGTAAGAAAGCTCAAAGTCACTCAGAGGGCGATGGAGAGAGCTATGCTTGGAATTACTCTGCGGGGTCGCATTAGAAATGATGAAATCTGCAAAAGAACTAAAGTTACCTACATAGCTCGAAAAATCGCCAGACTCAAGTGACAGTGGGCAGGGCACATGGCTCGTATGGCCGATGGGGCAAAAAGGTTCTCGAGTGGCGTCCACGGACCGGAAGACGCAGTGTAGGTAAGTCTAATGTCTAATTTTAAATTTTAATTTCAATTTTTTTTTTAATTGAATTTTATAGACTAATTTTAATTTTTAATGTTTTAATTAAATTTATTTCTATTGCATTATATTGGCTAAATTCTTATATGGGTCTAGTTGCCTGAAATAAATGTTTTTTTTTATCATTTGTTAACTAGGCCTGCAACAAGATGGAGCGACAACCTGGTTACGGTTGCGGGATCGCGTTGGATACGGATTTTTACTCCCATCATGATTTTTTCAAAATGTTCAAACCAACAGTTGAATAAAATTAAATGAAAGTTGATGTAATAAAAAAAAATAACGATCAATAGCCTATGCACTTATGCAGCCTAGGCAATGCCAATACGTTGACAGAAGAAAGACCCAATAGTCACCTGTAGAACGGACTCGCTTTTAAAAAAAAAAAACTTTTTGATTTTTGTATCCCCACGGCCAAATTAAATGAAAACTTGTAATTCGTTACCTTTACTTGCCAGAATTTCATTTGCCCGAATTTCATCTGCTATACTATAACAACGTTAACTCCGAAAAGTAACGCCTGATTCAATAAATTATCTCAAATCGGGACTGGTTGCCTAGACTGTTAGTTTTTTTTTTACCAAAATTCTAGAATATTATCTTTTAAAATTATAAATTACTAAAACAGTCTTGCCAGCAAGTCTCTGCAATAATCAGGTGAAAAAGTTAGATACAAATAAAAACATTGTTAACCGCAAACAATTTATTTATTTTTCAAAATCTTCTGCAGTTTCAGTAACGGCGCATTCTTGCTTTTCCTTTTCTCGCGTTTTAGTTCCCCGGACTGTATCGCGTTCTTCATCACCTAAAAAATAAAATACCGTTACAGTACCCGGCCATAAAGATTGCAAACGGTCTTTGAAAAAGACTCGGCAAATGTCAGACATTTGCAATTTTTTTCCAAACACCGATGTGTTTTTGTGTTTTTTTGTGTGTGTGTGTGTGTGTGTGTGTGTAAAAAAAGATAGTGCGTGCAGTTCCTCCGCGCGGAAGAAGTGAAACTTCGTAATGTGGAAATGAAAAAGGCACTTATACATCAATATGAACCTTATTGCAATAACTTAAAGAACAAAATTTACTTATGCATCTATGTGTTTAAATTACTCACTAGATGGCGCTTTTATCAAGTCTTAAACATTTTGCACAGACAGTATATATGAGTTCTGAATCGCACTATCGAAGTTTTTAACATCCGTTAGTATACATACAATGGTTACCTATCAAAATTTAGAAATATTTTTTACCGAATATTTAAAATCCCGAATGCTTCATTTATCCGAATGCATTTTTTTTTGAAACTGTAAATATTTCAGGATTTTTATAAAACAACCCTAACCTAACCTAAAGGGTTCTACACGATGGTCCTGAAATATATACAGTTTCAGAAAAAAATGCTTTCGGACAAATGAAGTTTTCGGGATTCTAAACCTTCGGAAATAAAATTTTGTAAACATCGATAGGTTCCCATATACAATGCGAGCTGTGTACCGAGTGTACTTGCCTCGGCAGTACATATGGTAGCGTTAAACGTTTAACGCGACCTTGTTGGAAGTCGCATTAGAAGTTTCACTTCAAAAAACACATCTGTCTTTGGGGAAAGACTGCAAATGTCCGACATTTGCCGAGTCTTTTTCCAAAGACGGTGTGCAATCTTTATGGCCGGGTACTGTAGCAACTTCATCATCTTCGGTCTACACAACTCCCATTGCTGGGGTGCCTCTCGGATTGAGAGGGCTCGGGCTGTAGTTTCCACGTCGGCACAGCGAGGAGTGGGAAGTTCACATACACCATTGCATCAGGGCCGGATCAACCATTACGCAGAGCAGGGAGTAGAGCTCAATACGTCTCAATTTAATTTTGCCCTTTTAGCAATACTCCTAGATTTCACAAGGACTTAGTGTCAAAATACCTAAATTCCAGAATGCCTAACTTTTTTTCTTAGCCATTGTGCAGTATTCAGTGTTAATTTGAAATGTTGTTGTATCGGTGATTCGGTATTTTAAGGAAATGTACGTAATGTATGTAATGAAAGGTAGGTCAGAGTTATTATGAAATTTGTTAATTTTAGGAATGAGACAATTTTGATATTTAGGTATTATGAGCCGGCCCATTCGTGATGCAGCGGCTAGCTACAACATAGCGCTCACTACTAAATTTAGCCGTATCAGGATGCAGTATAGAGTACGACGTACCTGCAGCGCGTTCTGTTGGACAGGAGCCCCGGGAACCCCGAGCTGGGGGTCGTTGAGCGTGGGGAACTTGTGCGAGAACCCCCGGGGCAGCGCGGGCCGCGCCAGCATGCCGGCCAGCTGTCTCGTCTTCAGTTTCACCGCCTTGTCCATGCCGGGGTCCACAGCCTTCGCGGAACTGGAACAAATAAATATATGAATCATGGGTCGATTCCTCAGAGTATACATAAGCAAGCTATAGAGCGCGCGTTACCGAGTATGAACTGTAAGCACAAGTATGAACAGTCTCAAAATTTCAAGAGCGACGTCATTAGTCACGCACAGTCCCCACGCGCTGATCGTTTCTCCGTTATTTATCGATTTTTAAGTAATTATGGTCTGTTTTTACTGACGCAAAGACGTTAATCATTGCACATCAGTAGTCAGCGCACCGACCACGTACAGAACATCTGCTTACGCTATGCACAATAGGCGAAGAGCGTCGCGCGCGCTTTATAGCTTGCATATGTATATTCTAAGGTCGATTCACGCCAATGACCTAGTCCCTAGGTTTTGGAGCGTTCTATTCGTTTTCCAACACATCCGTTTCAAAATTACATTTTCTTTAAGAACCAGCCAAGTGCGAGTCGGACTCGCGCACGAAGGGCTCCGTACCATTATCTATAAAAACGGGACAAAATAGCGTTTGTTGTATGGGAGCCCCCCATAAATATTTGTTTTATTTTATTTTAATTTAATTATTTATTTTTAAAGTGAATATATAACTATCCTGTGAATATTTCAAGCGTCGACCTGTTGCCGTTGTCAATATCGAGCCAAAAAATCACGTTTGTTGTATGGGAGCCCTCTAAAATATTTGTTTTATTCTGTTTTTTAGTATTTGTTGTTATAGCGGCAACCGAAATATATCATCTGTGAAAATTTCAACTGTCTATCTATCACGGTTGCTGAGATACAGCCGGTGACAGACGGACGGACAGCGAGGTCTCAGTAATAGGAAATAAGAAATAAGAAACTTTTATTATTAAAAACCGCGTACAAATTGTATTAACATATTTTCCGTACTAAATACAAACTGACCGACGACTGATAGTACGAAATATATGATTTCACAATAAATACAAAAAGATACTTCATAGCTAACTTGTTTAAATTGTGTTAACACTTACGCATCAATAAGCCCCTACCCTAAATTTGACCGTATGATTTTTTAGACATTCCCAATAGGGATGTTGACACCATTAAAAAATAATTCGAAGACACGACTCCAGTAAAAAAACGCTTTATTTTAACCCTGAATCCCAGATTAATTTTCGATTAGCTGCAAAATTAGATTTTTTTGTTGCTTTAAAACAAATAAATAGTTAGTTGATTGAGTATGCGAACAAGTGACGTCATATGTTGCTATTGCCATTCAAACTCTAAGGGAGACTTGTGTTTTGACAGCTCATATAAAGTACGTCAGTTGATTGGTGGTGGCAACATCCGTATTCTGATCGTGGTGGTACTAACCTGTCATCGTCATCTACAATGATGTCCATCTCCCGTGCGGCGCGCTCTTGCCAGCCGGCGGCGTGCTGGGCGCGGCGCCGGCGCAGCAGCAGGGCGTCTAGTTCCCGCGCGCAGTTCACCACGGCCTTCATGGAGTCCAGGCCCAGCGGTGGGACCGGGAACGTGGCCAGCTCCGACTCTGACCAATACAATACCGTGAAGTCGGGACACTTTAACTCTATGGCCACTTTCGCCCACATAAAAACCATATATAGAAGAGTCGAGAGCTCGTAGAGCTGATAGCCGATGGGACGTATTTGATGGCATAATTATGGATATATTTTTTTTATGACGTGACAACGTCTAATAAATCGATGAACGTCGGCTGCATACGCGAAAAAGGATGACTCAATGTAACGTTACGTGTAAGTAAGTACATGTACGTACAGAGCAGCGCAGGCTAGCTGCAAGAGAACGGCGAACGCCAGGATGTACAGTCAAGGAATTTAATTCCCTACCCTTTTCGTAAAAATGTCGTGTAATATTCCCAATGCATTAAGGTCGAAATGTCAATTGCAACACGTCAAAACAACATCGTAGCTAGCTCTTATGGTGACAGTTTGCCGTACGATATTCAAACTTAGGTGGGTAGGAAATTAAATTCCTTGACTGTACAATGCGGGGTGCGGGATGGGGGGTTTCAATTTGGTTTTTTGAATGTTTTGTTATGACGTTGTCACGTTTAACTATCGTCCGTAAACCGACTTTACAGATAATCGGTTTTTTTATAAATTTTACTCATTTCGATATCAGTTCACAGTTTTTTGGCACCAGTATTAGTTACGGAATAATCGCCCGGACACTTAACGATTAAACCCTGTCTAGAGACTATAGAGTTGGCGACTCACTCTTGTTGAGCGTGAGGCAGAGTTTGGCGTAGCGGTAGGCCTCCTGCGGCTCCATCATCAGTATGGTCAGCCCCTCCTTACTGGCACGAGCCGTGCGTCCGCTGCGATGCACGTAGTTCTATAGAAAAAAAATATAATATTATAGATTAAATAGCGGCCCGGTACGTGCTTCGCTACGTATAAAGTGAAATATCATTTCAGTTGGAATCATAAGGATACGCGGTATCAAACAAACTTTCTCCTTTTGATTTAGCGGTTAAGATCGTAGCCTCAATCAAATTTGGTAATAACTTTTTCACTGCCAATCTGGTGCCATTACACAGTTTTGGTGGATTAATATTTCGCAATAATATAGTCAAAGAACCAACTTTCAGATTCAAGCAATGCGGTGGCATACCAGCCGGTTCCAATGAATTTAAAAATTCAATTGGATAATTCATTGCCTCATCTTGATTCATAACACTGTCAATCTATATATATAAAAATCAATGCCACTTTTCGTTGTAATTTTATAACTCAAGAACGGGCTCACCTATCCAAACCAAATGTGCACGTCCAAAATGAAATGACCGCATGAATGACGTAACAACATGCTTTTACTGTCAACACTGAAAAAAGTTTCAATTTGACAGCACAATCCCCTTCTGAAAAAAGTTTCAATTTGACAGCCAAATCCCCATTAATAAAATGATCCGCCATTTATTGAATTCATTTGTTACAAAAAATGTGATAAATGAAGAACCGCTCTACCGATTTTGTGCAAACTTCACATAAACAATCTACTAAATAGTCCGTTCTTGAGTTATAAAATTACAACGAAAAGTGGCATTGATTTTTATATACAGAGATAGAGATGTAAACGTAACTTTGTGGAGATCCATCATCTCTGGTGTCCCAAAACTATGGTTGTGTAGCTTTTGTGTAGTGACAATTTTTTTGACGTGACAACGTCTAATAAATCGATGAACGCCGGCTGCACGCACAAAAAAGGATGACGCAATAAATAATAATAATAATAATAATATCACGGGACAATTCACACGAATTGACCTAGTCACAAACTACGCAAAGCTTGTACTATGGGTACTAGACGACGGATAAACATACTTATTAGATAAATACATATTAAACATCCAAGACTCGAGCACAAACATTCGTATTTTTGATACAAATATCTGCCCCGACGCGGGATTCGAGCCCGGAACCTCAAGCTTCGTAGTCAGGTTCTCTAACCACTCGGCCATTTGGTCGTGTACATGTCCCGTACATAACAGTGAAGGCCAGGGTGTACAAACTTAGTACTAGCGCTCGGGTGATTTTTAATGGCGGGGAGGTATAACGTTTAAGGTCATTCCCCGGAAATTGCAGCTATTCCGTTCAGTGATGCTTACCTCTGCCGTCCTGGGCACCTGGTAGTGTACGACGTGGTCGACATTGGGAATGTCCAGCCCGCGTGCTGCCACGTCCGTCGCCACCAGAACCCCGTGAGGGTCGTCGCGGAACCTATAGTATATTAATATATAAATGTTAATAAAAAGTAATTAAAAAAACTAAAAACCCGCCTGCGGTGTACATAAATAATAAATAAATAAATCAAAAACCCGCCTGCAGAAATACTGAAAAGGTGGAACAAGATAAAAAGTTCAATAACAATAAAACGAATTTAAAACACGCCGATGCATGGCAGTCTTTCAAAATTTAATGCAACGATAAAATGCAGTCGGAGGCAAGCATGAAGTGACATTAAATCCCATGCAGCCACTGACTCCCATGCCTCCGACTGCATTTTATCGTTGCATTAAATTTTGAAAGACTGCCATGCATCGGCGTGTTTTAAATTCGTTTTATTGTTATTGAACTTTTTATCTTGTTCCACCTTTTCAGTATTTCTGCAGGCGGGTTTTTGATTTATTTATTTATTATTTATGTACACTGCAGGCGGGTTTTTGATTTATTTATTTATTATTTATGTACACCGCAGGCGGGTTTTTGATTTATTTATTTATTATTTATTTACACCGCAGGCGGGTTTTTGATTTATTTATTTATTATTTATGTACACCGCAGGCGGGTTTTTGATTTATTTATTTATTATTTATGTACACAGCAGGCGGGTTTTTGATTTATTTATTTATTATTTATGTACACCGCAGGCGGGTTTTTGATTTATTTATTTATTATTTATGTACACCGCAGGCGGGTTTTTGATTTATTTATTTATTATTTATGTACACCGCAGGCGGGTTTTTGATTTATTTATTTATTATTTATGTACACCGCAGGCGGGTTTTTGATTTATTTATTTATTATTTATGTACACCGCAGACGGGTTTTTGATTTATTTATTTATTATTTATGTACACCGCAGGCGGGTTTTTGATTTATTTATTTATTATTTATGTACACCGCAGGCGGGTTTTTGATTTATTTATTTATTATTTATGTACACCGCAGGCGGGTTTTTGATTTATTTATTTATTATTTATGTACACCGCAGGCGGGTTCTTGATTTATTTATTTATTATTTATTTACACCGCAGGCGGGTTTTTGATTTATTTATTTATTATTTATGTACACCGCAGGCGGGTTTTTGATTTATTTATTTATTATTTATGTACACCGCAGGCGGGTTCTTGATTTATTTATTTATTATTTATGTACACCGCAGGCGGGTTCTTGATTTATTTATTTATTATTTATGTACACCGCAGGCGGGTTCTTGATTTATTTATTTATTATTTATTTACACCGCAGGCGGGTTTTTGATTTATTTATTTATTATTTATTTACACCGCAGGCGGGTTTTTGATTTATTTATTTATTATTTATGTACACCGCAGGCGGGTTTTTGATTTATTTATTTATTATTTATGTACACCGCAGGCGGGTTCTTGATTTATTTATTTATTATTTATGTACACCGCAGGCGGGTTCTTGATTTATTTATTTATTATTTATGTACACCGCAGGCGGGTTCTTGATTTATTTATTTATTATTTATGTACACCACTGGCGGGTTTTTGATTTATTTATTTATTATTTATGTACACCGCAGGCGGGTTTTTGATTTATTTATTTATTATTTATGTACACCGCAGGCGGGTTCTTGATTTATTTATTTATTATTTATGTACACCGCAGGCGGGTTCTTGATTTATTTATTTATTATTTATGTACACCGCAGGCGGGTTCTTGATTTATTTATTTATTATTTATGTACACCGCAGGCGGGTTCTTGATTTATTTATTTATTATTTATGTACACCACTGGCGGGTTTTTGATTTATTTATTTATTATTTATGTACACCGCAGGCGGGTTTTTGATTTATTTATTTATTATTTATGTACACCGCAGGCGGGTTCTTGATTTATTTATTTATTATTTATGTACACCGCAGGCGGGTTCTTGATTTATTTATTTATTATTTATGTACACCGCAGGCGGGTTCTTGATTTATTTATTTATTATTTATTTACACCGCAGGCGGGTTTTTGATTTATTTATTTATTATTTATGTACACCGCAGGCGGGTTTTTGATTTATTTATTTATTATTTATGTACACCGCAGGCGGGTTCTTGATTTATTTATTTATTATTTATGTACACAGCAGGCGGGTTCTTGATTTATTTATTTATTATTTATGTACACCGCAGGCGGGTTCTTGATTTATTTATTTATTATTTATGTACACCGCAGGCGGGTTCTTGATTTATTTATTTATTATTTATGTACACCGCAGGCGGGTTCTTGATTTATTTATTTATTATTTATTTACACCGCAGGCGGGTTCTTGATTTATTTATTTATTATTTATTTACACCGCAGGCGGGTTTTTGATTTATTTATTTATTATTTATGTACACCGCAGGCGGGTTTTTGATTTATTTATTTATTATTTATGTACACCGCAGGCGGGTTCTTGATTTATTTATTTATTATTTATGTACACAGCAGGCGGGTTCTTGATTTATTTATTTATTATTTATGTACACCGCTGGCGGGTTTTTGATTTATTTATTTATTATTAATGTACACCACAGGCGGGTTTTTGATTTATTTATTTATTATTTATGTACACCGCAGGCGGGTTCTTGATTTATTTATTTATTATTTATGTACACCGCAGGCGGGTTCTTGATTTATTTATTTATTATTTATGTACACCGCAGGCGGGTTCTTGATTTATTTATTTATTATTTATGTACACCGCAGGCGGGTTCTTGATTTATTTATTTATTATTTATTTACACCGCAGGCGGGTTTTTGATTTATTTATTTATTATTTATGTACACCGCAGGCGGGTTTTTGATTTATTATTTATTATTTATGTACACCGCAGGCGGGTTTTTTATTTATTTATTTATTATTTATGTACACCACAGGCGGGTTTTTGATTTATTTATTTATTATTTATGTACACCGCAGGCGGGTTTTTGATTTATTTATTTATTATTTATGTACACCGCAGGCGGGTTTTTAGTTTCTTTAATTACTTTTTTTATTTCTTGCTTTTTAGTGTAACCTCCTGAGACCCAGATAAATTATTGAGTAGTATTTACTATTCCAAATTAAATTTAAACACATTTAAAGACTTGTATATATTTTTGTAATCTCTTTTAAAATCCCTTTCTTTTAATACCCTTTTCGATAGGTTTGATTGAATATTTTTTTTTTAAGACAGAATTTGGCGCCAAAATCCACCATTCTGATTTTTCAAGAATTGTATGTATCCAGTGTTACTCGCGTTATCAAGACGAATCAAATGACGTATCATTTATCAAAATTGGTTCAGCCGTTGTGTAGTTACGAGAGGACATAGGAATGGACATACATACATACATTCATAACACATAACCCTTCCTTCTTCGCAGTCGGGTAATAAAAAATATTAGGGGACAATCTTATGGCTCGTCTACATAATGGCGCATGACGGGCGAGTACGGGCATGCACGATTGTGAAGAGAGCATAATCGTCTGTGAGTGGCCATCGTTGCCTGTAATCGGGAATAATCGGAGAATTGGGATTGATAATTTTTTCTAACCCCCCTTTTTGTTTTTTTTTTATCGAAAATATAGAGCATTTTAAGAAACTAATTTGAATATTTCAGCAATTCATCACTCCAATATTTTTTTTATAATTTATTGAAAATTTGAGATACGACTTCTCGTAAATTACATGCCGCGGCTGAATCTGTGTATAAACCACAGACATAATGACAAAAAAAATGTATCACAATCGATGGTTAGTTGTCATCTGACAATGTCACTTTACATTACAATAACAATAACACTAAAGTTGCCGATTCTTCCAAGAGAATAGGTAAAAAAAACGATTTACGGCTATAGTATTTTTTGTACGTATAAAATAAAATGGTCAGAAGTTATCCCTTGAAAGTTCTTTGGCGGATTTAATCCATACTTACATTAAAATTATCCTGAAAACTATAAGTACATCTTGTAAACTTTGAATTAACTTTGCGGCACCACTTCTCTTGTAAATCTTCTCTAATGCGAACAATTAATTTGTTTGGGCTATTGACAGAATCATTTCCACAAGTAGGAATGAAACACTTCCTGTATAAATCCATTATTAAAATATGAAAAACGCGAAGAATGTTTTTCAAAATAGTATCCTTAAACTGACAGATGATAACTACGTCGAAGTGACAGAGAATAGTATAGAGAAACTAGACGGACGGCTTTTTTTTCTTGTTGCAAAGAATTTCAAAGTTAATGCCCACAGAAAGGTCAAACAAAGGTCAAACATTATTTTGCAAAAATACACACGATCGCTTAATATTTTTTTACTACAATGTTATAAAATGATTTAATAAACCTATTCCTCGAAATGGTTTTGGAATTAGACCACATTGTAAAAAAGTGATCAATGCCAATTGTCGGTACACCAAAGGAATGCGTGCCAATGATCGACAGGCGACAGTGAGTAAATGAACAGGCACGATTGTGTAGAGAGCGACCCATAATCGCGGCGATGATGGCCACTTTTTTAATCGCCCATCATGGGCCATTGTGTAGACGACCCATTAAACAAATCGACCTAGTCCCAAACTAAGCAAAGCTTGTACTATGGGTACTAGACGACGATAAACATACTCATATAGATAAATAAATACTTAAATACATAGAAAACATCCATAACTCAGGAACAAATATTCGTGCTCATCACACAAATAAATGCCCTGACCGGGATTCGAACCCAGGACCTCTTGCTTCGTAGGCAGGGTCACTACCAACTAGGCTAAAGCGGTCGTCATACTGAATAATGATATAATTTATCTACTATATGTATAAAAATCTCAAATACCACCTCTCGCACCTCCGAGTTTTTCGGAATTTATGTGCGAAATTACATTTTTAATTGAACAAGTTAGACATGAAGTATATTTTTGTATTTATTTTCAACTTCATTTTTTATTACTTTTACGGTCATCCCGTGAAACCATATATTTCATACTAAATACAAACTGAAATATAAATGCACAGAAAAAAACCCCAGAAAAAAGACCAACGCTGGGAATCGAACCCAGGTCCTCAGCATTCCGTGCCGTGTGCCATACCACTACACCACCACTGGTCTTTTTTAATTTAACATGAGCTTCACGGTGAAGGAAAACATCGCGAGGAAACCTGCATACACCTGCGAAGAAATTCAATGGTGCGTGTCAAGTTCCCAATCTGCACTATGAATTGTGCCCTCTCGTTCTGAGAGGAGGCCTGTGCTCTGCAGTGGGACGTATATATAGGCTGGAATGATGATGAGAATGGTCCAGTTACCTTTCCAGGTTCTTGAGTCTCTGCCGTTGGGGCATGCCGGCGTGCAGCGGGAGAGGCTTGCACTTGAGAAGGGTAAACAGCTGCGCTAGCCTGCAATAAACGTTATAAATTTCAAACTAAATACAAACTGAAATATAGATGCACAGAAAAAACCCCAGAAAAAAGACCAATGCTGGGAATCGAACCCAGGTCCTCAGCGTTCCGTGCTGCGTGCTTACCCCTACACCATCACTGGTCTAGAAGTTAGCGACGAATCTTTCCCATACATCGTACACTTCAGTCTGTTATAATCACATTTAGGCAGTGATAAAGCGCATCTATGTTATGCCCTCTACCGAGAGACTTCAACACTCCTTCGGAGCTACCCGCTCACCTGGACCAAGAGATGGCGCTACTAGGCCAACTTTTATCACTGCCTAAATGTGATTATAACAGACTGAAGTGTACGATGTATGGGAAAGATTCGTCGCTAACTTCTAGACCAGTGATGGTGTAGGGGTAAGCACGCAGCACGGAACGCTGAGGACCTGGGTTCGATTCCCAGCATTGGTCTTTTTTCTGGGGTTTTTTCTGTGCATCTATATTTCAGTTTGTATTTAGTTTGAAATATATGGTTTCACGGGATGACCGTAAAAGTAATAAAAAAATGAAGTTGAAGAAAATAAAAAAATAAATAGAAAAAGATACTTCATACTTAACTTGTAAACGTTATAAAGTTAGGGCATTTACAAAAAACCGGCCAAGTGCGAGTCATTTCATTTATTTTTATTGCAAATCACACTTATCAATAGTAGATGTTACATTCAGTTAGTCATGTGTGACGCCCTGCAAGGGCACAGCAACATAGGAGAGGTTACTATATTTAAACTTATCTTACTATGTTGTTGAAAATTATCTTAATTAAATATTTCATGCATTTAACAATAATAAACACCTACATTCCTACTTTTACATACAGGTATATTCATCACGAACTATTTGGAGAAGTATAAAAATAACATTAAAACAGTATACATAGCAGTGACACCAAGATCATGATGATGATGATGATGACATAGCAGCAACACCAAACAAAAACATACAAAAACATACATAATAATAAGTGGTTTTGCAATAATAAATTTTACTAACATCGATTTTATCCCATGCTTAATGCAAATAAATTCAATTTCATTTCATAAATTAATATACTACATTTTCCAATTTTCCAATTTTTTTTTGAGTCGGACTCGCGCACCGAGGGTTCCGTACAAATTTATATGTATCTATGAACATCCAGTCTTAGCAGACCCCTGCTCCTAAGCAAAATGTGCGCAGTGTGGGATCATTGTAGATTGGGTCCTGATATAGACAGACAGGCAAAAAAATTTATGCTTTTCGCAATTTTTCCTTTATCTGTGCTATAAGACCTTGCTTCGTGCCAAATTTCAAGATTCTGAGTTCACGGGAAGTACCCTGTAGGTTTTGATTCCCTTGCGAGTTTCGAAAATTTGCGGAAATTTGCGGCATAAATGGCTGTATCTTTTGATTGCGTTGGCTTAGAAGTTTGATTGTTTCACAGCTCCGAGGGACCGTAGACCTGAGTATTTGATATAAATTTCAGCTTGATACCTCCACGCGTTCCTGAGAAAAAGGGTCTTGACAGACAGACGGACGGACGGACGGACGGACAACAAAGTGATCCTATAAGGGTTCCGCTTTTTCCTTTCGAGGTGCGGAACCCCAAAAATGTGTATTCTTTATTATTTTGGAGGAAATATTGGGGTATTCTCATTCAAAATATATTTTTAGACGACCAGATGGCCTAGTGGTTAGAGAACCCGACTACGAAGCTTGAGGTCCCGGGTTCGATTCCCGTGTCGGGGCAGATATTTGTATGAAAAATATGAATGTTTGTTCTCGGGTCTCGGGTGTTTAATATGTATTTAAGTATGTATCTATCTATATAAGTATGTTTATCCGTTGCCTAGTACCCATAACACAAGCTTTACTTAGCTTACTTTGGGACTAGGTCAATTGGTGTGAATTGTCCCGTGATGTTTATTATTTATTTATTATTATTATTTATTTATTATTATTTTTATTTTATAAATTAAGAGCACAATTTCATTGAAGAAAGAAAGAAAGCAAAGCAACAAAAGAAATAAACAATTCATAAAGAAAAAATGACCTTATTTTTCGGTCAGTTTTGTGACTTTTTTTTCATACAGTTAAATCCATATCCATATTTACTATTAGAAATGCGAAAGTGTGTCTCTCTGTCCGTCTGTCTGTCTGTTACCTCTTCACGCTTAAACCGCTGAATCGATTTAGATGAAATTTGGTATGGAGATATGTAGTTTGAGACCCTGACACAGGATATAGGACATAGGATAGTTTTTATGCCGGGAAAATTGCATAGTTCCCGCGGGATGGCGATAACCGAATTTTGCAGACGGAGTCGCGGGCAACAGCTAGTAATCTAATATATGAAAATCTCGTGTCACGGTGTTTGTTACCGAACTCCTCCGAAACGGCTTGACCGATTCTCATGAAACTTTTTCTCTACATTCAGTAGGTCTGAGAATAGGTCGTAGGCTATATTTTATAATGGCAATTATGGCAAAACAACGTTTGCCGGGTCAGCTAGTGAATAAATAATAATAAATATCACGGGACCATTCACACCAATCGACCTAACCCAAAGTAAGCAAAGCTTGTATTATGGGCACAAGGCAACGAATAAACATACACAAATACATATTAAACACCCAAGAATCGAGCACAAACATTTGTATTTTTCACACAAATATCTGCCCCCACGTGGGAATAAA
Source organism: Archips crataeganus (assembly GCA_947859365.1). Taxonomy (NCBI): domain Eukaryota; kingdom Metazoa; phylum Arthropoda; class Insecta; order Lepidoptera; family Tortricidae; genus Archips; species Archips crataeganus. Next base: position 681,995 of record OX402067.1, on the reverse strand, counting down.
AAAAAGGGGACAATCTTACACAAATCGACCTAGTCCCAAACTAAGCAAAGCTTGTGCTATGGGTACTAGACGACGATAAACATACTTATATAGATAAATAAATACTTAAATACATAGAAAACATCCATAACTCAGAATTGAACCCGGAACGTCAAGCTTTGTAGTAAGGTTCTCTAACCACTACGCCATTAACGACCGCTTTAGCCTAGTTGGTAGCGACCCTGCCTACGAAGCAAGAGGTCCTGGGTTTGAATCCCGGTAAGGGCATTTATTTGTGTGATGAGCACGAATATTTGTTCCTGAGTTATGGATGTTTTCTATGTATTTAAGTGTTTATTTATCTATATAAGTATGTTTATCGTCGTCTAGTACCCAGAGTACAAGCTTTGCTTAGTTTGGGACTAGGTCGATTTGTGTCAGATTGTCCCCTAATATTTATTTATTTATTTATTATTTGGTGGTGGTGGCTTGGTTGGTGATGGTGGAGGGTTACCGCTTGACGCAGCCGATGGCGTTGCAGAAGACGATGGTCCGTCCCGGGTGGCGCCTCAGTATGTAGTACAGATACGCGTCCTTGTGCTCGAACGCGCACGCGATCCTGCACTCCGTCAGGGTCTCGGCTGTGCCTGGGGGTAATAAATAACTGTAAATATTTTTATTTTATTATGGGAGGGAGGCAAACGAGCAAGCGGGTCATCTGATGGAAAATGTTCACCACCGCCCATAAATATCAACAATTCAAAGATAGTCACTGTACTGATCTGTTGCCCGTTTTTAAAAAGGAGAGGGAATGAGGTATTGGGCCCCCGGTGCTTTCACTGACCGTACAAAACGCAGCAGGATTACTGCTAAATATTATATTCGCGTAATAAGTACCGTTAGTGTTAATAGTTAAACATTATAGAATTATGGTCTTACTCAAAAAATTAGCGTCAGAATAATAGGCTCGTCCAAAATATCGTCAAAAATTAGGGTCTCACTAAATAATTAGTGTCAGAATAATGGTCTCATCCAAAATATCGTAAGAATTATGGTATCACTAAAAGAATTAGCGTCAGAATAATGGTCTCATCCAAAATATTGTAATAATTATGGTCTCACTAGAAGAATTAGCGTCAGAATAATGGTCTCATCCAAAGAACTAGCGTCAGAATAATGGTCTCACTCAAAGAATTAGCGTTAGAATACCTAATGGTCTCACTAAAAGAAATAGCGTCAGAATAATGGTCTCATCCCAAATTTCGTCAGAATTATGGTCTCACTAAAAGAATTAGCGTCAGAATAATGGGGCTCATCCAAAGAACTAGCGTCAGAATAATGGTCTCACTCAAATAATTAGCGTCAGTATAATGGTCTCATCCAAAGACCTAGCGTCAGAATAATGGTCTCACTCAAAGAATTAGCGTCAGAATAATCGTATCATCCAAAATATCGTCAGAATGATGGTCTCATCCCAAATGTCGTCAGAATTATGGTCTCAATAAAAGAATTAGCGTCAGAACAGCGGTCTCACCCAGATTGTCGGCGGTTATGTCGACGACCTTGGGCTCGCTCATGCCGAGCAGCGCGACCAGCCGCTTGATCTTCTGCGCGGGCGTCATCTTCTCCACCTTGCGGTTTATTATCTTGCCGCGTTTCGTCACCTGCAAGACAGTGGTGTCAAGTATGGCGAAGGTGGTTAACATTTATTTACACTGCTTATTTATTGTATGTTTTATGCATATATATGTTGTATATGGTAGTATATTTTTAATAGGTTTCTTTATATTATGAGTTTATGTATTGTATTTACTAAAAGTTGTATTGTAGCCTTATGCTTTGTCCGACTGTTTTATTTTTACTTACTCTTTGTCGGTCCCTTACTAAATGCTCCTTTCATCCACTCAAAGGTTGACTGGTAGAGATCCCTTAAAGGGATAAGTTCGCCTTTGTACATGCATTTCAACGGTTGTCAATAATGTTTTTCTTTTTTTTTTCCTTATTTTGTACAATAAAGAGTTTACATACATACATACATACATTTACCCGCAAGGATTGCAAACACGTGTCTCTTCCATTACTGCACGCACTAGTTTTCAAGAAGATAAGAAATGGGGTATGATTTTTGTTTTTCAGGGTTCCATACCCAAAGGGTAAAAACGGGACCCTATTACTGAGGCTCCGCTGTCTGTCACCAGATTGTATCTCATGAACCGTGATAGCTAGTCAGTTGAAATTGTCACAGATGACGTATTTCGGTTGCCGCTATAACAACAAATACTAGAAAACAGAATAAAATAAATATTTAAGGGGGCTCCCATACAACAAACGTGGTTTTTATTGCTCGATATTGATAACGGCAACAGGTAGACGCTTGAAATATTCACAGAATATTTAATTAGGTATGCATGTATTTACTTTAAAAGATAGATAAATTAAGTAAAACTATAAACTAAAACTACATACAAACTAAACTTATAAATAAAAAAGTTGCCCAAAATCACTAAAAAAAATAATTAAATTAAATAATTAATTAAAAAGTTGCCCAAAGCAACTAAAATACTTAATAATTAAAATAAATAATTAAATTAAAATAATACAAATATTTAAGGGGCGCTCCCACAAAAAACGTGATTTTTTGCCGTTTTTATAGATAATGGTACGGAACGCTTCGTGCGCGAGTCCAACTCGCACTTGGCCGGTTTTTTTGTTTCGGCTTTACCTGTAAAAATTTTACGCCTCGCCACTTATAATCATCGCACTTTAATAAACCATTAATTATTATATTTTATACTAGAGAAATAGGTGCAACCGTTCATGCGTGATGCCGTGACCAAGGGAAATAGGGATTCATAATTGTATGTTTATAGAGATAGGTTGGTATGATTATGATAATAAACTACCTGCCAGTCCATACTTCCTAATCTTACGGATCAGCGACTCACCGCCTCTGTCTAACACCCCGATGACTTTGGCACCACAGGCAGTCTTTCACATAGTACAGGAGCTCAGTAACTTGCCTTCTTCCCTCTCATGTGCGAAGGCAGGTCGTGCACGAGCGTGAGCGTGGCGGAGAACACAAAGTTCTGGCGCGCGTCGCGCTGTTCGGGTGTGGAGTTGAGGCGCTCCAGCAGCGGGGTTAGCTCCTCGAAGTGTCCGCGCTCGATCATACGGTCCGTCTCATCTATGGCCAGGAATCTGACGGAATTAATTTGTGTAGAAGATAAACTACGATAACATGGCCCGCCCCTCCACATTACTATTTCAATGTGTTTAGTCACATATTTACGAAATAATTTTTATGTAGTAGTATCTGCTTTTGTTTGACGGCTGTCTCAACACGCACACACGCGTTGAAAGTTTTGGTGTGCTTTATAAATACTTTCACAATACATTGAAGACTTCTTGAATTGTGGAGGGGCGGGCCATGTTATCGTAGATTATCTCTAAACACATTTTGAATAAAAACTTTATTGATAGAATTTTACTATTGCATTTGCTATCGTATTGGGGATCAAATGCTTTACCCTTACCATTTTTTAGGGTTCCGTACCCAAAGGGTAAAAACGGGACCCTATTACTGAGGCTCCGCTGTCCGTCCGTCTGTCCGTCTGTCTTCAGGCTGTATCTCACGAACCGTGATAGCCAGACAGTTAAAATTTTCACAGATGATGTATTTCGGTTGCAGCTATAACAACAAATACTAAAAAATAGAATAAAATAAATATTTAAGGGGGCTCCCATGCAACAAACGTGATTTTTTGAGGTAGGCGCTTGAAATATTCACAGAATATTTATTTATATATCCACACACATACACACACACACACACACACACACACACACATACACACACACACACACACACACACACACACACACACACATACACACACACACACACACACACACACACACACACACACACACACACACACACACATTCACACACTTTGTTTTAGTTAGTTATGTTTAGTTATAGTCTTAGTAATAATCTTTATTATAACTTACCTACCTTCTTTATTTAATTGTATACTCAATGTTTAGTTTTTGGAAGAGCGAGGCCTCCTAACACAAGTTTCGACTTAATGGGAGGTCTCAACCTTATATGTAAGAATTTAACCTTTGTTAAATGCAAATAAAGTTTATTTTATTTTTTATATCCAATTTAAAAATAAATAATTAAATTAAAATAAAACATATATTTAAGGGGGCTCTCCCATACAAAAAACGTGATGTTTTTGCCGTTTTTATAGATAATGGTACGGAACCCTTCATGCGCGAGTCCGACTCGCACTTGGCCGGTTTTGTTATGACAGTTCTTTAAAAGACTTAACAGGCTGCCTACCGAATTAAAGATTATTACAGACAACTCATTATTCCATAAAAAAAAAAAAATATTTTTGTTAAGGACTTCTTTTTACAGTGTGGACGATGATATTTGATGATGTGTGTTAAATATAGGCTAAGTAAGTTAAGTACTCGTGGCCTTCATATTGCTATATGTAAATACGAGCTGCTGCCCGCGCCTCCGTCTGCGAAGAATTCGTTTATCGCTATCCCGCGGGAACTATACAATTTTCCGGGATAATAAGTATCCTATGTGTTAATCCGGATTATTAACTATCTGTGTGCCAAATTTCATCAGGATCCGTCAAACCGTTTTAGCGTGAAAGAGTAACAAACATCCATCCATACATACATACATACTTACAAACTTTCGCGTTTATAATATTAGTAGGATGTATAGTGCCATTTTATCTGTAAACTATTTCAAACACAATACCTGTATTGTTTTTTTTTCATAAATTATATGATATGACTATGTATGTATTACTATTGGTCTCACTTGGCAGTGGGCAGCTGCTGCAGATGCGGTGTCCCCTGGGCTACCAGCTCCCACAGCCGGCCGGGCGTGGCACCACCAACAACTAGTGCTGTGGGGATGCCTGCCAGGTGTAGCTACTCACTTGGCAGTGGGCAGCTGCTGCAGATGCGGTGTCCCCTGGGCTACCAGCTCCCACAGCCGGCCGGGCGTGGCACCACCAACAACTAGTGCTGTGGGGATGCCTGCCAGGTGTAGCTACTCACTTGGCAGTGGGCAGCTGCTGCAGATGCGGTGTCCCCTGGGCTACCAGCTCCCACAGCCGGCCGGGCGTGGCACCACCAACAACTAGTGCTGTGGGGATGCCTGCCAGGTGTAGCTACTCACTTGGCAGTGGGCAGCTGCTGCAGATGCGGTGTCCCCTGGGCTACCAGCTCCCACAGCCGGCCGGGCGTGGCACCACCAACAACTAGTGCTGTGGGGATGCCTGCCAGGTGTAGCTACTCACTTGGCAGTGGGCAGCTGCTGCAGATGCGGTGTCCCCTGGGCTACCAGCTCCCACAGGCGGCCGGGCGTGGCTACCACCACTTCGGGCGCGCGCTTTAGTTCCCGCTCCTGCTTCACGGCCGCCATGCCACCAACGACTAGTGCTATGCGGATGCCTGCAAGTTACGTATTATATAAGTTCTCGGTAAAATGTTAACCTTACCCCCTTTAATCCCTAGCCTACCCTACCCTGTCACCGCTTACTAATCGTGTATAAGTCAATCTTATTAAATTACGTTAAATTACTAGATGAAAAACCCACCTGTATAGTTCCCATTCCCATGGGAATTACGAGAAAATACATACCCTATGTCACTCTCGGAACTGAGATGAATCTAATGACACCTCACACTTCAAAATCCATTGAGCTATTTATTTAGGCCGCAGGGCGTGGCAAAGAATGATACATACATACATAAATACATATGCTCGGAAAACATAACCCTCCTTCGACAGTCGGGTAAAAGGAACCAAAACTTAGTCTTATTTATCTGGAAATTTTGTGTCTTATATATCAGACTACAGCGGTCAAAAGGATAATACAAGATTTTGTTGGCTGATTTAATAAATAAATATCATGGAACAATTTCACACCAATTGACCTAGTCCCAAAGTAAGCAAAGCTTGTGTTATGAATACTAAGCATAAGATAAACATACGTACAGTAAAATTACATAAAGTTTACCACTGACAGATGGTTTGCCTTCATTTCATATTCAACTTTAACAACCTACAAATAAAGCCAATTTTAGAATACTGTTACCCACGTTTGCAGATTTTGTAATAACTACTTTATTTGTATGCTGTTACAGTTGGAAATTAAATGAAGGCAAGCCATCTGTCAGTGGTAAACTAAAAGTAAACATATTGTATATAGATTGATACATACTTAAATACATATTAAACACCCAAGACCCAAAAGCAAACATTCGTGTTTTCACACAAATATCTACCCTGACCAGGAGTCAAACCTGGAACCTCCAGCTTTGCAAACATTTACATGAATAAATCAGCCTAAACACAGATTAACGTGCATACCTGTATACTTAGCCACAGCCTTTAGATGCTGGGTGATCTGCATTGCCAGTTCCCTCGTAGGAGTAAGGATCAGCGCATACAGCGGAGACCCCGTCCGCACCACTTCAGTGCCAGGCATCTCAATATCGTCTATCACTTTGACACACCCAATACCTGGAGAATGGTATCAATTATTTAAGTATTTGAATGAGTGAAAGAAAGAAAACATTTATTTGTGACAACATGGTATAATAACCAAACAATAGTAAAAAAATGTTCATGTCACGAAATGGTCCCAAATTAGGAAACGGTCTTGCGAACGGCGATGATCTTCCTTTGGGTGCATCAGGTCATCACTTGATCACTTAATACGCCAAATTTGAAGAGTCTAGTAATCATAGGGTCACAATAGAACATATAAATCCCGATTACTCCCTATCCTGTAGAAATTTCATCAAATCCGTCCTTATTCCTTGCCTACATTACAAAAACAGCCTCTAAGCAAAATTTCACCATTCTAGGACCAAGAGTATGGGCTGGGGCTATTCACCGAATCTAAGATTATTTAAAAGCGAAAATGTTTTTCGGGTGCGCCGGCGGGATTCGAACCCACGTCTCCCGGGTATCCGGGGGTCTTTTTCGCTTTTAAATAATCTTAGATTCGGTAAGCAGCCGTATTGCCAATAAAAATTAAATAATATTTGAATAAAATAGATGTGGTACATCATTTCTTACGCATTTCCAATGAAATTTGGAACGTAGGAGTCGTAGCTTCTAGATAGATAGATAGATATAATCTTTATTCTCCAAAACAAAGACATGGCTTAGTAACTAAAGAATAATAAAACTAACAATAGCAAAGAGAAACATAAAATAACAATTAGTCAAAGTACAATAGTTGTGATGGATGTTACCGCACGCCACTGTTGGCGTATGTAAGCGATTAAGAATTTCGGGGAAGTCGGTTGGGAGCGACGTGGTTCAATTGGTAGAACACCCAGGTTGGGCCGCATACCCGGGAGACGTGGGTTCGAATCCCGCCGGCGCACCCGAAAAACTTTTTCGCTTTTAAATAGTCTTTTTATATGTTTGGATAAACAACTCAGTATTGACACAACACTGTGGTAGCGGTAGCATTGATTTTGATAAAAAATTCACGTGTTTTTAGGTTTTGTTTAATCGGCTAGAGCTTCAAATCAAAGATGGGTAATTATCATTTTTGTACCTTTATTATCTCCATCAACTTCATCTTGGCTCTCAGTTTCTTCACTTTCAGCCTCATCACCATTTTCTTCAACAACTGGTGTCTCTTGATCCTCATCTGTAGATGACTTATCATCATCACCATTAAATATATCAGACAAATGTACATCATCATCATCTGCGCTGTCATCACTGTCATTCCCCTCATCAGTTGACGACTCTTTCTTCCTTAAAGGGACTTCTATTTCTTCCACAAACTGCTCATTTGAACCATCACCATTATCTTCTTCACCACTACTGTAACCATCCTCTGAAGACTCCTTTACATCTTTTTTAACTGGTCTCTTTCGTTTCCTTCTAACTTCTTTGACATTCTTTGGAGGTTCTGGTTTCTTACTGGAGCTCTTTTTGTAAGGTATGTCATAGACATCTAGGCCTTTAGCAAGAGCTTTCTCTTTTAGCACCATGATGCCTGTGAGGATAGGAAGCCCAAATGCTAAGGTTTTGCCACTGCCTGTTTCAGCAGCACCCAGGATATCGCGGCGACCTTGAAAATATATAAAAACCTATGAAGCAATTGATTGAACCAGGTGTTATTTTACAGAGTTCATCACTAAAATGTATTGGGATTCAGACTTGAGAAGAAGAGTTCTTGGGGGTTTGGGTTGCATGCACAATGGCCAGGTGAATTGTTGGCTACAGAGCCGTCATCAGACAAAGCAATTAGCATATTGGAGAGAAAACCTGCTAAATCAATTATTAGGATTTTGCAAATGTACACTCAAAAGTCAATAAAGTCAAAACGTTTATTCTGCAAATAGGCCGCAAAGGGCTCTTTTACATGTCACTTTTTTAAACTATCAGCGCTTTCGTAAGGACCATCATTGCCAAGACGAATGCGCCGCAAGAAACTTGGCAGGAAGTCATCTTTTCAAATTAAAATATAATAAATTACAAACTAAAAAACCATACAAATATAGAATTAAATAAAAAATAATAATAATTATATAAAAAAACAATACAGGGATGTATTGGGTCCCATAGTTAAAAAAAAATATATATATATATCAGAGATAGTCTTCCAATGTCACAATCATTAAAAATGAATGTGTTAAAACACATTTCAGGTCAAGTAACCATTAAACTTTTGGATTTCAAAGACAAGCTTACGCCTGCCGCCCCCAAAGTTGGCTCACACGCACACATGTCATGCTCTGAAAGCAGAGTGGTACCGAGGGCATGTATCGCTTCCGTTCCCATAAGCCTTATGGGACCGTCTTGGGAACTTCGGCGTCGCGGGCCTGTGACTAGTTAATAAAGTATTGATTAAAATATAAAAGTTTAAATCCATAAGCTTAACAATATACAGCCTTAAATATAGCAAAGGGATGTATAAAGTCCCTGAGTTTGACTTTATTTGAAGTCCTTAGAGTGGTAACCTGCTAAATCCTAAAAATTTATTTAGCAGGTTTTCACTCTAAGCCGACGATATACAGGGTGTTCCAGAAGTCGACGTCAAGAAGAAATCAGATGATAGGCCAACTTATATTGGTTGTCAGAAAAATATTAATAAAAACTAACTTAAGTATTTTAAAAAATTAAGACATTAAAAAAAAATGCCCCGGATTTAAAAAGTAATCTAGGAAGTATTATACCATTTAGAAATCTTCATTAAATGCGCCAATTTCTATTTTTTTTTTCAGTACAGTCAATTAAAAATCAGGGATATATTAATTTTCAATACTCGGTTCGGCAAAAAGTGTAATTTTCTTTGCATCTGGAGCTTTGGCTCTAAATTTTAAACAATGATACACAAACATAATTCAGGATTACATAACAAAAACAAATTAACAAAAAAGTAAAGCTTTGTAGCAACAGGAGTAAAAAACTGACACAGGGTGATGAATTTGTTGGTTTTTTTTTTTTTTTTTTTTTGTCCCGTTTTATATAAACACAACTTAGATTTTTTTTTTTTAAATATTTTTCTAATGACCAATATAAGTTGACATTCATCTGATTTTGGCTTGACGTCGACTCCTGGGACACCCTGTATATACCATTTTATTGATCCCTTGAGTACGGAACTGAGCAAGCACCTATGAGGCTTACATGAAAGTTCAAAACCTTTAACAACCGCTTTAGCCTAGTTGGTAGTGGCCCTGCCTACGAAGCAAGAGGTCCTGGGTTCAAATCCCGGTAAGGGCATTTATTTGTGTGATGAGCACGAATGTTTGTTCCTGAGTTATGGATGTTTTCTATGTATTTAAGTATTTATTTATCTATATAAGTATGTTTATCGTCGTCTAGTACCCATAGTACAAGCTTTGCTTAGTTTGGGACTAGGTTGATTTGTGTAAGATTGTCCCCTAATATTTAATAATAATAATAATAATAATAATAATTCAGACAACGTCCATATTTTGTTAGATACATAATTCTTACATCCTATGTTAGTAATTGACACAATAAATACACAGTCATGAAATAATAATAAATATGTTTGTTTATTACATTAGAATATGTTGTACACACTTCCCCGCGAGCCCATGTGTACAACATTCCAATGTCTCGACATTGCGCAGGCAGGGTACTCCAACACCAGGCGCAGGAGACTGTTGGAACTGTCCCGTATGCGTCGCATCAAGGAGGCAGTTCTATTGCGTATTATTGCACCGAAGCTATCGGTACATGCCTCAGCGAACATACCTGATGCACTGCAGAAACGTGGCAGTCCCAACAGCATCCTAAAGCCGTTGTTATACTGGACGCGCAGGGCACTGAACGCCTTTTTTGTATAATTCGTCCACAGGCTACACGTATAAAAAGTCTGACAAAACGCCTTAAACAGGGTTATTTTGACACACCCGTTACACCGCGCAAACCTGCGAGCCAACATATTACCGCGTACGGCCAGTGCCCTACGCTTCCTTTCTATGTCTGCATCATCCTGGAGATTCTCGGTAACCCAGTGTCCAAGGTACTTAAAGCGCGACACTCTTTTAAGAGGAGCACCGTTCAAATGCACAGTTGGAACCGTGCCCAGCGCCTTATTGCCCGCTTTGAACACTATATGAATATTTGACTATTTGAATATTTATTTACTATTTATTTTTATGAAAATTACAATATAAAAACTGAAATGTAATGTAAATAAATAAATATAGTGATTTTTATAATAAACAATTTAAATTGTAAATGACCAAGTGAGCGGAACCATGATCATCTCCAGTCCAAATATGTCCTGGGTACTTCTCTCAGAATGAGAGTTCTTGAGTTGTAGTTCCCATTTAGGGTGCAGTGTGGATTGTGAACTTCACAAACACTACTGAACTGCTTCACAGGTATGCAAGTTGCTTCACTTGTTTTCCTTGACTCAAAAACTCAGATGGAACTTTAGGGTTGGGGTTCTTAGATAGTGTAGGTAAGTTACAAAGTTTTCTTGTTGATTTCTTACCATGTATAGCAGCAGGGAGTGTCAGCTGCTGTATTTTAGTGGGTTGTTTGAAGCCCAACTCCGTTAAGGCTCTCATTATTTCATCCGGTAACTTGAACTCTGCCCAAGACAACATATCCTCAGGTGTCAATTCAGATGTTACTTCATTTACGTTTTGACCCAGTTTTCTTATTGTTTTAGGCTGTTTTTTTGCCCTTTTGCTGTCCGTTTGGGCTATTTTGATGCCTGCATGGACTGTTTTGCTACCTTCTTCGCTAGTAAGCGACGGCGCGACGGTATCACACGTCTCCACAACAAATCCATTGGCGAGTTTAGTTTTTTTATTTGGTATTTGTTTTTCAGTTGATTCTTCAACAGATTTGGTGTTTTTTCGCTTTTTTTGTTGCTTTTTCTGGAATATAAGGTGAGGTTTTGATTAACATAGTTTTAAGAGATATTTTTGCTAAAGTTTTTACGATTTGAGGTGTTCAGCGAATGCAGGGTAATAATTTTTTAAATGTACCGTAAAACCACATAACTATAGTCCTAGCCTGCAACAATAGTCCAATTTTCGTCCTTAACTTATCCTTAAAATATTATAGCTTACTGCTATTATTTCTGGGTATCTATATAATTATGTTGTTAGGCCTAAAATAATTTGCCATAGTCTAGCCATGTAGCTATCATATTTTAAGTATAATGTAAGTATGAAAATTGGACTATTGTTGCAGGCTAGGACTATAGTTATGTGGTTTTACGGTACTTTCTTTACTACGTAAAGAGCAGTTTTTAGCTGAGTTGTTTATAATTTTACTGTACAACTAAAGAGAACTTTATAAGTTGAAGTACTCCGGTGAAAAATAAAGCTGTAATAACCATGTAATAACATACCTTTTTAGTGCGTACTCTGTCTTTATCTAAGCTATAGCTCGTACACTCCTCTAGGCCTACAAACCCTTGTAACTTGTCTCCCATGGATGCTGGAAAACCGTCCAAGGCTACAGACTGCCATTTCAAGTCTTTTAACTTTTTACTCATAGTTTAAATAAGGTTTTCGCCTGCGATTAGCGCGATAAGTGTATTATAACCTCAAATTACAACGTGAAATTGACATTTGTATTGACATGACAAGTGCTAGAGTGTAACAAAACCGGTATTTATCTATTTATAATTTTGTGGTTAATATGAGCTTGCCCTTAAATGTCTATGGTAAAATTGGTGACATAAATTAATCATTAAAAATAAATATGTTAGAATTTGTTTTATATTTAATCATTTAAGTAATCAATAACAAGGGCTGCACATTCAAAATGTGAATTTACTTTAGGCTGTTTATCATAATTTCTTTGCCTCAGCACATACTTAAAAAAACATGTGCACGCTGCCGCCGCCGTAACCATAGACAAACCGACCGAAGGAGGGAGGAAGTTTGTGAGTGATCGATTTTGCACCGGCCTCCCAAAATTCACACCACGGGCATTTTTCTTTGTTTGCCCGTACGCTTGTTAACAATAAACTGAACACTAGCCGTGCGTTTACTGCCTGTGATAAAATGGCGAACACGTTTCGCGCCGTGACGGTTTCAGCCGTCAACAATGACGGCGCCCTGACGCCGCGTTTCAATTTCCCGACAAACGTAAACGTGGATTATGACCCTCAAGGGTTGAGTGTTAAAGTGATACGATCTGATCCGGTGCTGGCGCAGGAGGTGCTAGAGTTCCCTGTGCACAGCCAGAGCGAGTGTTCTCGAGTCGCCGGGCAGTCCTACATCTTCACGATAGACAATGAGACGTTGTTCTTCAAGTTCGCATCGGACGCGGAGTGCCAGAACTTCCATCTGCTCGTCAGCAAGGTCAAGGCGGGCCGTTCGTCCTCCGTGTTCACGGTCCGCACTGAGGACTCGTCCGCGCTGCAATACTTCCAGTTCTACGGCTACCTGAGCCAGCAGCAAAATATGATGCAGGATTACGTGCGAACGAGTACTTACCAGCGCGCCATATTGTCCAACATCAACGATTTCAAGAACAAAGTGGTGCTAGACGTCGGCGCGGGGTCGGGTATCCTGTCTTTCTTCGCGGCGCAGGCGGGCGCGCGGAAGGTATATGCCGTCGAGGCCAGTAACATGGCGCACCACGCGCAAGGCTTAGTCCGCGCCAACGGCCTCCACGATCGCATCACGGTCGTCGCCGGCAAAATAGAAGAGATCGAGCTCCCTGAGACTGTTGATGTGATTATTTCTGAACCGATGGGCTACATGTTGTACAATGAACGCATGTTGGAAACTTACCTGCATGCTAAGAAATGGCTCAAACCAAATGGTAACATGTACCCTACCAGAGGCGACTTGCACATAGCACCGTTTACTGACGATGCTCTCTTCATGGAACAGTATAATAAAGCCAATTTCTGGTACCAGGCATGCTTCCACGGAGTAGATCTCAGCGCCCTGCGCACTGCAGCCATGAAGGAGTACTTCAGACAGCCTATTGTTGACACTTTTGATGTTCGCATCTGCATGTCCAGGTCTGTGAGGCACGTGGTGGACTTCCTCAATGCTAATGAGACAGATTTGCACCGCATTGAAGTCCCATTCAGATTTGAACTGACACAGTCTGGAACATGCCACGGGCTGGCTTTCTGGTTCGACGTGTTGTTTGCAGGAAGTACACAGCACATCTGGCTGTCGACAGCGCCTACAGAGCCCCTCACACATTGGTATCAGGTGCGTTGTCTGTTAGAAACACCTATATTTGCGAAGCAAGGCCAAGCCCTAACCGGGCGCGTGCTGCTGCTAGCCAATAAGCGTCAGAGCTATGATGTGACCATGGAGATTAACTTGGAAGGCACAAATATCACATCATCAAATACATTGGATTTGAAGAATCCGTACTTCCGATACACGGGCGCGCCGGCCGCGCCGCCGCCGGGCGTCAACAGCAGCTCGCCCACGGAGACGTACTGGAGCTCGATGGAGGCGGGCTCGCTCAGCAACGGGCAGGGCGTGCTGCTGGACGCGGCGGCCTACGGCGCGGCGCCCGAGGCCGCGCTGCCCTACGCCGCGCACCCCAACATGATCAAGACCGTCATGCTTCAGGAGGAGTTTATCAAGAGGATCGGGATCAGTCAGAACGGGGACATATAATCCGCGAGGTCGCGCCGAGCGCGCCTTAGGGCTATAAGGAACCGTCGCAATCGGTTGTGAACTCTTCCGGACTCTTAGTGTGTAAGCGGACTTATTTATTTTGAGACATCACAGTGCGGGAACTGCGTGGTTCCCTTGGAGACACTAGCCGGCCTTAAAGTTAAGTGAAATGATAAGCGGACGCTGAGCACCTCACGGGTGACGGTATCGTTAGATTGAATGACGCTTAATAGTGTAATTCATTGTCCCGCTTTAATCAGTAATCAAATGAATTGTAAATATTCTGTCCTGGCTGCTTGAGATTAGTGACAGGGCCGTAAGATGTCGGGACGGGAGGCAGCTCCGGCCAGGCTAGCGCCGACTAATCTAGAGGAAGTACATTTAGTGTAAGCGATAAGTGCTGGATTATGATAATGCTTCTCATTGTCAATACTCATGTATCATTGTTAGGTCAGGCTCAATCACTAGTTAGGTGCAAAAACTGTATAAAGCAAGGTCCAGTCATTAGAACACACTGCTGTCTGCCGCCGAAAGCAATAATCAGAAGATTGTAGATTTAACAACCAGTCCATGAATATTCATTTCCTTCTGTAAATATAGGATAATATCTATCTAAATTTTTATTCCCACCGACACAACTTCATAATATTTCTAAATGATCAATGACTTGAGCTTGGGATATGAAAGATAAACTATTATTCTTTGAATAGGTATTATTCTCAGTTTTTGTTTACATTGAGCTTCAATTATAAAATTCTTTTCCTCCCATATCAATAATAATATAATATAATTATATAATATAATATAATATAATCATATAATTTGCTCTAATTGGAAGGTTAATTGAAAATCTACAATCTGCATGTGGTAAACTTGTAATATATTGATTTGGTGCTGTGTCATATGATGCACAAAAATAGTTTTACATAACATGACTACCTCATATTTTGGCAGACAGATTCTGAATCTAAACTGGGACTATTCAAGGGTTTTTATTGCGTGACAAGCCAGGTAGACATCACAATATTTCGGATAAAAGCCAAAAGACACTTGCCACTGTTTTAATGGTTAGAGTAGACACTTGGCAATTTTGTAAATTTAAGATAGGATTGTTAGGTTTAACATGGACGTGTATCGCCGCGCAAACAGCACCCATCTCTGTCTTGCTTCATGGGATGGTATGAGACGGGTGCTCTGCAGCGTCAGCGCCTGCCATTTAGGCGTATATTACACCAGGTGTGGACTTTGGAATAGTGTCCATTTCTGAAACATTTTATTATTAATGACTGGCAATGATTGTTTGCCTTCCTAATTATTATCATTATTCATTTGGATTTCTGTTATTTTGTACTTAAACACTCTACTCCAGTGACACAGTTTTCAAACAGGCTGTGACAAGCTACAACGAAGTATTACAGTTGTGTTTACTGTTATAACAGATTGAGCTGGTTTTTTTTTTCTGCAAACTGAAGTGTATTGAAACGCGTTTTATGCTTCCACTACACGTCCGCAGATGCATCCGCGGACGAATCTCCACCAACCGACCACGTCTGTTGACGGTGGGGACGCCGGACGCTCGCGCTTGAACCCTTTGATGCGTTCCACAAAAACCGACGACAAACGGATCGGTGGCAGATGCGTCAAATATCTACCACAGATGCCCAAATTACCCCCTCTACACGTCCGCGGATGCATCCGGAGATGACATCCGCCGACGCATCCGCGGACGTGTAGTGGAGGCATTATGATAGGATTGACATTTTACAGTTTTTTTTTGCCAATAGTGGAGTGGAGTGATGTCATATTTTTGGGATGAACTTGACAAGCATTGATTCCTTGATCGCCTGATATACTTACCAAATGTTGTATTAAGTATTATTAATTAGCTTTTTTATAAAAATCATATCAAAATCTAACGCGATAAAGCTCACTTTACAAGCTAAAGTAAGTCAATTGATGTTCTTGATCAAAATAAAAATAATCCGAAATATATTTTTATGACTGGAAAATTTACAATTATATCAGTTTGTCTAATTATGTGAAAGGTTCATCCCAATTATTAATTTTCAAACCAATAGCATACGTAACAGGTAATTAATGATCATAATGTAGAACAATCGAAGTGTATACAATTCTTGGTGGTTTGGTTAGCAGGGAAGATGGTATATTTCAAATAGAATATCTTACAGTTTTGTATGGTACCTCAATTCAAGTGGATGACGCTGGTGGACCTACCTTGTGTGTCTTAAACACATCCTAATATTATGTATAAGTTAATAATTGATGGCGTGAAAGTTGGTATGAAAAATTGACACTCATTTCTCATACATTCCATTGTGCGTGTCATCCATTTCAATTGAATTGCATGGCTGTCCAGCTGTGAATACGCGGGTTCTATTATGAGTTCATTACCAGATGCTTTTCTGGTAATAGGAGCGTCGAGCTTCTAAGGTTCATGTCATAGTCACTTGGTACTTCCCTCAGCCAACTGAACAACCAGATTTAGGACCTATAATGATTATTTTGATGTATCAAGAGCAATATGGTTGTGTAATTAGGAGTATGCTGTAATTATGACTGCACGGTTACCTGCAGGTAACTTATAAGTAAGGAACGTGAACCTTTTAACCTTTTCAACGTCAACGATAGATACGTCATTGAAACTTTAACCTTTAACTTTTAAAGAAGTATTAGATAAAGGTCTCCCACTGGCGACTTGACTTTGAAAAGGTCAACTGACGCGTTGTAAATTGTTCGCCATGGAAATATGTTTTTATTCTAATCAGGTGTTTACTGTATCAACAGATCACATTGAAATGTGTGTCTGAATCTGGCCTAGAAGCAGAAGTACAGTGAATTCACAAAAGCCTTCTGATGCCGATGTGTCACAAGGTCTTATCTAAAATGTTCCCGCCATTCTACTTACAGTAAGCTAGTAAGCGATAGAATACCAGTGAAGGACTTCACTGTTCAGCGGCTTCTTCAGCTAGTTTTAGATACCTACACATTTATTTTGGTTGGATATGTATTGGTTACAGTTGTGTTCATATGTATCGGAGCTGTGACGGTACTCGAAAATGTCAGTACGCTATTGACAATAGGATTCTTTTTCACGTATTTTTGGGTACCGCCACCGCTCTTCTTAGCTAACCGCGGTTGTACCTTTGAGCTCCAAACGCGCAGACAGCGGTGGCGGTGACGGTTGTAATATTCTAACTTGTATGAACGGTTGTGCGGTACCGTACCGCGAACTCGTTCATACAAGTTAGAATATTACAACCGTCACCGTCATGCCTCCGCTGTTTGTGCGTTTGGAGCTTTAATTATTATAATCAGACTAGCTGTTCCCCGCCACTCTGTCTGCAAAGAATACGGGTATAAAAAATAGCCTGCGACCTATTCTCAGACCTACCGGATAGAGAAAAGATTTGATAAAAATCGGTCAGAGGAGTTCGATAACAAACACCGTGACACGAGATTTTTATATATTAGACTAGCTAGACTAGCTGTTGCCCGCGACTCTGTGAAGAATAGGAGTAGGTATAAAAAGTAGTCTACGACCTATTCTCACACCTACCAAATACAGAGAAAAAAGTTTCATAAAGATCGGTCGAGCTGTTTCGGAGGAGTTCGATATCAAACACCGTGACACGAGATTTTTATATATTAGATTAGAAGATGTTAAAGAAGCAAAGTAAGATGTCATTCAGGTACTAGCGTTTTAGAAAGCTTGCTAAGTGTAGTGCGGATTGGGAACTTCACACACCATTTAACAGCTTCCGGTAAGCTTACGAATTTCAAATTATTGTAATTTAGCATGGGGAGAAAAACGTGAGCTAGTCTGGGTTCGAATTTGCGACCATTCTCTTGAGAGCCTATATGGTAACACTATCCATGACTTTTCGATCTACAATATATATATATATATACACCGTGAAATTTTAGTGGTTGTTTTCCCAAAACGAGGTGATTTAGTTTCGATTGTACAATCGATTTATAATTACTATTTTGACTAGTGTCAAAAATCCAATTGTGAAAAACGAAAGTTAAAAATGACCGCAAACCAATAGTAACGCTTCGTTGGTACCTAACCTATCGTACGATCGTACGCTACTTGCACCAACGAAGCGTTACTATTGGTTTGCGGTCATTTTCGACTTTCGTTTTTCACAATTGGATATTTGACTCTAGTCAAAATAGTAATTATAAATCGATTGTACAATCGAAACTGAATCACCTCGTTTCGGGAAAACAACCACTAAAATTTCACGGTGTATATATATCTACAATACTTACTGATTGCAATTACATGTGCATCACTGCCAATACGTATCCAACACTTGAGGGTAGATCCGAACGTTTCTGATGACAAGCTAACTTGTGACCACAAATTTTTGTACCTACAAACAGGCCTGATGCCTCAGGGTTTTTGTACCTACAAACAGGCCTGATGCCTCAGGGTTTTTGTACCTACAAACAGGCCTGATGCCTCAGGGTTTTTGTACCTACAAACAGGCCTGATGCCTCAGGGTTTTTGTACCTACAAACAGGCCTGATGCCTCAGGGTTTTTGTACCTACAAACAGGCCTGATGCCTCAGGGTTTTTGGGTTGCACCGTTGGGGTTCCAGTTGATTGGCGAACCGCCGTTGTATCAATAATCAAACGACAGTATTTTCGTTTTTGTACCTACAAACAGGCCTGATGCCTCAGGGTTTTTGGGTTGCACCGTTGGGGTTCCAGTTGATTGGCGAACCGCCGTTGTATCAATAATCAAACGACAGTATTTTCGTTTTTGTACCTACAAACAGGCCTGATGCCTCAGGGTTTTTGGGTTGCACCGTTGGGGTTCCAGTTGATTGGCGAACCGCCGCTGTATCAATAATCAAACGACAGTATTTTCGTTTTTGACCAGTGCATGCATGACCATAATTTTAACACCATGTGATGAACTGTATTCTATTTTGTTCTTACATTGACAATTATGTGCAGTCGGGTGGTGATTTGGATAATTAAATCAATTCTAATCTATGTAAGGAAACGCAGTTTTTATTTTATCCTTTATTGGTATTCAACAGGTTTTCTGGCGACATTTCAACTGTATTAACCAACTACTATGGTCTGTTTTTTTTTAAAAACCAGGGATCGCTTTTGGTGGGGCTTTGAAACGTTTCAACCGCCATATACCGTGTGTTACGAGAATCTAAGGACAATGTCTATAAACTAATGCGGCAATTACATTAAGTCGATCGCCGCATGCAACTTGCGGTGACCCCAACAGTGTGAAAAGCACGGTAGTCGTCCGCATTCGGCGAGCGACAGCTGCCAGCGCCTAATTATGGCCACCGCATTAGGCGGACAGACCAATGTGAAGACGACGTTCGGTCGCCGAAGTAGTTTGAGACTTGTTCGGCGACCGCGTTTGGTGAACGAAGTAGTGTAATTGCCGCATAAGACTATCTACGACCACGCACTACACGCTGTGGTGGTCTGTGGAATTTTTGATGGACATAGAGTAATTTTTTTATGAGTGCACAAATTTTAACAAAATATGATTTTGCGTCGTTAATATAATTTTCTTGCTAATTATCCATAAATATATTATTAAGAATCATAATTATATTATTAAGAGGGTCCATGAATATTGTAAAGTTAATGGAATCGTTGAATCGTCAATATCTGGGATCCTATCGATGTTTAGAAAATTTAATTTCCGAAGGTTTAGAATCCCGAAAACTTAATTTGTCCGAAAACATTTTTTTCTGAAACTGTAAATATTTCAGGATTTATTTCAGGACCATCGTGTAGAACCCTTTAGGTTAGGTTAGGGTTGTTTTATAAAAATCCTGAAATATTTACAGTTTCAGAAAAAAATGCATTCGGATAAATGAAGCACTCGGGATTTTAAATATTCGGAAAAAAATAATTCTAAATTTTGATAGGTAACCTCAATATCTCTAAATTTTTATAAGCTAGAGTAAAAATAACATGTGTTGTTGATTAATTAATAACAAATAATTTGTGCACCTATTTAAAAATCAGCCTGTACATACTATTTGATTTTTGTAGCACAGTATATGGCGGTTGAATCGTTTCAGAGCCCCACCCAAATATCATTAAAATTTGGTACAAAGGTAAGCTTAGATGGAATTTTTGTCCAGTTGAAAAGATTACCTAAATTATTCATTAGTTTCATTACCAATCCGTGGGCATTTAATAAAATATTATAAATATAAATAGTAGCTGAACGATTTAACAAAATATTTACAGAGAACGCTATTATGAATAGTAATAATTACAAATATATACTATTTAACCTTTTGTTAACAACCGACAGTACTATCGATAAGGTACCCTTACCGACTTATTTGACGTGCCTGAAAAAGGTTAAAATCTTGTGTGTACGACATAAATGCGGGAAACGAAGGCGCCACTGTCTTCGAAACTCATTTTTTAACGTTAAGTGATTGGAAATAACAATAAGGTATTTGACACCATCTAGGGTGCGGACTGGACTCTCGGCAAACGGGCAGCGGCGCGGAAAACGCACTGTTCATTGCGTGTGCCGCCAAATGACCACTGTGCGGTGAGTGTTTCGGCCGCGCAATGAACAGAGGACACGTTCGCCGCTCCGCTACTCGCCCCGCTGTCTGCTGACGTCTAGTTCGCAATTTAACACGTTCCTTGTCCCTGCCTTAAAGTAGAACCTTATTACAATGGAATAAGAGCTATTGTGCCCCACATATGGGTCACTGGACTGTGAACGTGTTAAGGTCGGTGCAGACCAGATGCGTGTGCTTGTCACGCACCAGTTGTAATGAATGAAACTGTAAGAAACATGGCACACCATGTGCTCGCAACTCGTGCGCCATCTTTCTTACACTTTCATTTATTACAACTGGTGCGTGTGCGTGATGTGACACGTACCTACCCGCATATGGTCTGCGCTAGCCTTTAATTTATCATTCATAATTTATCAACATCAGAGGCCTCTCTCATTGAGAAGGCTTAGGCTATAAGTTCCCATGCGACCACAGTGCGGATTAGAAACTTCACATACACCATTTAATTTCTTCGCAGGTGTGTGCAGGTTTTCCTCACGATATTTCCTTCACCCTAAAGCTTATGGCAAATTTAAAATCACATAAATTCCGAAAACTCAGAGTTGCGAGCCCGAACTCCGCAGTGCGACGTATAAGGCTGGTATAGACTAGTTGGTAGCGATTTGTTTAAATAGCACGCGACGCACAACTATTATCATTAAATATCGCCTAAGTAAATATATGCACGAATATTTCAGAATAATTTTAAAACAGTGTATAACTTTGGACACCTGAGAACTGTCCTATCTATCCTATTTACCTAATTCTACATATATCCTATAACTCGGTCCAAATCGAACTAACCAATGTCCAAATCTAACTAAGTTTCAAACACTCCATCACGTTGGGTATCGTGTCGCTCTTATACTTGCACATCATACGAAGCAAGTTCAGTTTCTTGTCCACGTTCTTCGACGACTCCAGTTCGTACAGAGTGCAGAGGTTTATGAGAAGGTTCTCGTTGAGACCTCTCTCCGGGTCCGAGTTGATGGCTTTCTGGAGCACCGCTATGGCCTCCTTCAGGCGCCCCATGTAGAGCAGACATACGGATAGGTTGTTAGCTACCTGAAACGTTAATTACCTATTTTTAGTTTACTTTTTTTTTAAATAATTTTATATAATTTATTGAATCAGGCGTTACTTTGCGGAGGTCCATATTAATGAACTAAAACAATTACTTTGCTCACCCGCGACCTTACAATAGTTACGTTTATGCAAGAAATGTGCGTTCATGCAGTTCCTCCACCTCCACACTGTACGAACACACACAAATCACATAAACCCAACCATCACCACCACCAAGCTACACTGACGCGTTTCGAACTCAACCAGAGCTCATCCTCAGAGTTACCACAACCGTATGCTATGCTACCAAACGTTAAACTAACAAACCAAAACAAATGTTTTAACTTGTCACTGTAACTTCTCAAGTACCCACTTTATTTTTCTTATTCTCAAACTACCCCACAAAAATTAACTTTTATTGACATATTTAAAAATACCTTGAATTTTTTGTTTATTTATTTATAAGGCATATTTAATTAATACTAACTGTTCAAATTCGACCCAAGCCGCAGTAAAGGAGAAGATACTAAATTTACCTGTTCATTAATAATAGACCCCATAGTGTTGTACCTAATTATTTCCATGCATTCCAGAGCATCCAGACGCAACCCCTTGCCGCAATAATGTAACACTTCATAAGAATCTGAATCTAACAATGAATGATTTGATTCCAACAAATGTTTTGCAAAATTCGATCTATCTGGATGCTCATTCCTATATGCCGAAACATGCTCTTTAAATCTAGTATTAAAACTTCGGCCTGTCTGTCCTACGTATATCCCATTGCAGTCATTACAAGTAAGCTTGTATACCCCCGATCTAGTTCCCTTATCTACCTGTTCTGTTCTTTGTGTGTGTGTTTGTACTCTAGGCTATGTAACCACAAAGAACAGGTAGATAAGGGAACTAGATCGGGGGTATACAAGCTTACTTGTAATGACTGCAATGGGATATACGTAGGACAGACAGGCCGAAGTTTTAATACTAGATTTAAAGAGCATGTTTCGGCATATAGGAATGAGCATCCAGATAGATCGAATTTTGCAAAACATTTGTTGGAATCAAATCATTCATTGTTAGATTCAGATTCTTATGAAGTGTTACATTATTGCGGCAAGGGGTTGCGTCTGGATGCTCTGGAATGCATGGAAATAATTAGGTACAACACTATGGGGTCTATTATTAATGAACAGGTAAATTTAGTATCTTCTCCTTTACTGCGGCTTGGGTCGAATTTGAACAGTTAGTATTAATTAAATATGCCTTATAAATAAATAAACAAAAAATTCAAGGTATTTTTAAATATGTCAATAAAAGTTAATTTTTGTGGGGTAGTTTGAGAATAAGAAAAATAAAGTGGGTACTTGAGAAGTTACAGTGACAAGTTAAAACATTTGTTTTGGTTTGTTAGTTTAACGTTTGGTAGCATAGCATACGGTTGTGGTAACTCTGAGGATGAGCTCTGGTTGAGTTCGAAACGCGTCAGTGTAGCTTGGTGGTGGTGATGGTTGGGTTTATGTGATTTGTGTGTGTTCGTACAGTGTGGAGGTGGAGGAACTGCATGAACGCACATTTCTTGCATAAACGTAACTATTGTAAGGTCGCGGGTGAGCAAAGTAATTGTTTTAGTTCATTAAATAATTTTGTTTAGCGAAATGGCGTCCAGTCCGCGCAACAAAGAAATTAAACTGGCCAAGTGCGAGTCGGACTCGCGCACTAAGGGTTCCGTACCAATTTATAAAAACGGCAATAAATCACGTTTGTTGTATGGGAGCCCACTATTTTATTCTATTTCTTGTTATAGCGGCAACGGAAATACATCATCTGTGAAAATTTCAACTGTCTATCTATCACGGTTCATGCATGAGATACATTATGGTGACAGACAGACGGACGAACAGCATCTCAGTAATAGGGTCCCGTTTTTACTCTTTAGGTACGGAACCCTAAAAAAGATTTCGAAGTGAAAATTGGTATATCTTCGATGACAATAAGTACTTTTGCTATTTTTCGATGCATGCTACCAGTTGATATGATTTACCTTCTTGAAAAGTACGGTTGATATTTGGCTGAAAGGGCGCCCCAACATTGTTAATCTGGCCCTGAATACTCAATCCCTGAAAGTCTTTCTCTGCTCGCGTTCCTACTCCAATTTGTTTGATGGTCTCTCACTACCAGAAGACACAAGCGCAAGATGAAGCGTCGGTTCCCCGCGGCACTCCCCATGTTGTTGGAAATGTTTGGTGCCTGCCGTGGCCACGTCCGCCCGCGACCCACGCACTACAGGGTGGAAAGTTGAGATGGGGCAGCTAGGGCAGCTACTAGATCCCTTGCTGCTACGCGAAAATGCTCTTAGGAGACCTTTACTAACTTTTTGAGTGATGACAATCGACATTCACAGATTTTTGATAAAATGTACCTACAGTCAGCGAAAACATCGACAGATTTAACTTTTTTTTTAATGCCAATCGGTCCCATTTCTAATTTCTATCAAGGTTAAAATACTCTTTGAGAGCAACTGAGGTTAGAGTACTAGAACACCCACAAATCAAAACTTTTTCCATACAGTTTGTAGGGTAATTAATTACAATGTTGCATCCCTTGCAACAGGGTTTTTCAGACTAAGTTCGGTCTAGCGAGCCATATTAGGGCTCATAATAGAACATAAGTTTTATTTTGTATATAATTGTAAATTTTATAGGTATAGTCCGGGTCGCCGTCATCGAAATCGATGTGGAGGACTATTATAATTACAATGTGAAATTTTCTTTAGCATAAAGATCATTAAATTGTAGAAAACTACATTTATTTATTTATTTGTTTATTTATTTATTTATTTAGGATATTAGAAATGAGAAAAATCGGTATCATTGTAAAAAAAACAAGACATGTGTTATCTTCATTATTTTAGGCGGACTTGCACCAAAAAATTGAATACTGGGTTAAGACACTAACTTTAGTTAAAATGTTCAGTTTTTAGTTGTCTACATACTGTTTAATTTTCTTTAAGCATAAAGGATCATATTCGTAAAAAAACAACATGCGAAAGTTTCACTTTGCAAATTACCCTACAATCTGTATGCAAAAGTTTTCTTTGATTTGTGGGTATTCTAGTACTCTAACCTCAGTTGGTCTCAAAGAGTGTTTTAATCCTTGATAGAAATGGGACCGATTGGCATTAAAAAAAAAGTCAAATCTGTCGATTTTCTCGCTGACTGTAAATTTTATCAAAAATCTGTGAATGTCGATTGTCATCACTCAAAAAGTTAGTAATCTCCTAAGAGCATTTTCGCGTAGCAGCAAGGGATGGATGTACAGAGGGTGGGATCGTTCCCACGTGGGGGCACTCACCATGATTTTTTTTTTTAATGAGTCGCCAGAGGGGCCAAAGACGCGAAGTCTTTGGCTGTTATTTACATTAAGATAGGAAGGGTGACTTGTGCTCGGGAAAAATCCCTTCGGACGAACTGGGAATGGAGGGCCCAGACAGTGTCCGACTTGCACGGACTAAAAAACCCGGTCACAAGCCCCCTTCTCTATTGGTTATCAATACAAAAAACGCGTGCTTTAAATTTTGAGGAGGGGAGGGGTAGGGAGGGGACTTAATCTACCCACAGTGTCCTGCCTCAGCCATTTGCTGGAAGGCCGGGAGAGGAGCATGCATTCTCCCGCTGGGCACTGGGGGGACCCTCGCCCGTTTCTGTGCAATTACTTAGAGCTATCGGTTGGGTTGGTGGGATTTCCCGTCATACGCATTTATCTGTAACTGCGGGCTTGTTTTCCTGTCCTCACCATGATGTTGGTGGGCTCCTGGTCGGCGGCGCGCGCGAAGTGGCTGTAGGCCTCCTGGTACCTGCCGTGCGCCACGTCCAGCAGCCCGAGGTCAACGAACTCGCGCACGTCTGCCGTCGGGCAGCTGTACACAAAAATGACACCTAAAAATAAGTTAGCTATGAAGTATCTTTTTTTTTTTTTTTGTACTTATTTTTTCAACTTCATTTTTTTATTACTTTTACATTTTTTTTTTTGTGCATCTATATTTCAGTTTGTATTTAGTACGAAATATATGATTTCACGGGATGACCGTAAAAGTAATAAAAAAATGAAGTTGAAAAAATAAGTACAAAAAAAAAAAAGATACTTCATAGCTAACTTGTTTAAAGTTGCACAGTAGCGCCATCTCTTGTCCAGGTGAGCGGTTAGTTCCGAAGGAGTGTTAAAATCTCTCGATGAGGGTGTAACATAGATGTGCGCTTGTCACTGCATAAGGTGATGATTTAGCAGATTGAAATGTATGATGTATAGGAAAGATTCGTGTCTAATCTCTAGACCAGTGGTGGTGTAGGGGTATGGCACGCGGCACGGAATGCTGAGGACCTGGGTTCGATTCCCAGCATTGGTCTTTTTTCTGGGGTTTTTTCTGTGCATCTATATTTCAGTTTGTATTTAGTACGAAATACCTAAAAATAATTCTAGTTTGGCGCAAAGGGTTCTCCTTAGGGGCTCCTCTCATCTATCGACGCGGAACCTGGCCTGACTTGGGATATACCTTTATGTCAACGCAATAAGAGCGAAAAAGACGTTGACTTGAAGGTATTTTCGATCGGCTGTAGCCGATTCCGAGTCGATAGATATGGGGAGACTCGAACGTGTCACTTTTTTACACCGCTAGTGCTTTCGGAAGGACCATCATTGAAGACAATGCGCCGCAAGGAACTTGGCAGAAATTATTATTTTTTAAATGAGTAGAAACAGTTTTCCCGTCAATACACGTTCTTTCGCTTCGGTCAAGCCGATCGACATCTTTCTCGCTTATATTGCGTGGACATAAAGCGTTTTTTGATCGGTTAAAGCCGATTCTGCGTTTAAAGGTGTGAGGAGACCTTAAGAGTGGGCTCTAGCTACAGCGAGATCGTCAGATTGTTACTTAAATAGTGACCTTCCATCTTATCATCTGTACAATCGATCAGGTGAGATGCAAGTCAACTGGAAAGTTTTAATTAAAAAAGTGGCATGGACAGAATAGTTTAGGCAATAGAACAGCCTGTTGTAAAGAATTACAGGACAGATCTGTAGACACTAGGGTGCCGTGTATGATGTATAGGAAAGATTCGTGTCTAATCTCTAGACCAGTGGTGGTGTAGGGGTATGGCACGCGGCACGGAATGCTGAGGACCTGGGTTCGATTCCCAGCATTGGTCTTTTTTCTGGGGTTTTTTCTGTGCATCTATATTTCAGTTTGTATTTAGTACGAAATGTATGATTTCACGGGATGACCGTAAAAGTAATAAAAAAATGAAGTTGAAAAAATAAGTACAAAAAAGATACTTCATAGCTAACTTGTTTAAAGTTGCACAGTAGCGCCATCTCTTGTCCAGGTGAGCGGTTAGTTCCGAAGGAGTGTTAAAATCTCTCGATGAGGGTGTAACATAGATGTGCGTTTGTCACTGCATAAGGTGATGATTTAGCAGATTGAAATGTATGATGTATAGGAAAGATTCGTGTCTAATCTCTAGACCAGTGGTGGTGTAGGGGTATGGCACGCGGCACGGAATGGTGAGGACCTGGGTTCGATTCCCAGCATTGGTCTTTTTTC
This sequence comes from Archips crataeganus, assembly GCA_947859365.1. Classification (NCBI taxonomy): domain Eukaryota; kingdom Metazoa; phylum Arthropoda; class Insecta; order Lepidoptera; family Tortricidae; genus Archips; species Archips crataeganus. The sequence continues at coordinate 654,589 of OX402067.1, read as the reverse complement.
TGGGGTTTTTTCTGTGCATCTATATTTCAGTTTGTATTTAGTACGAAATGTATGATTTCACGGGATGACCGTAAAAGTAATAAAAAAATGAAGTTGAAAAAATAAGTACAAAAAAGATACTTCATAGCTAACTTGTTTAAAAAAATTATTGTTAAAAAATCTGCATTGCAATATTTGTATTGAATACAAAAAGATTTTTTTAATGAAATCTAACAAAAAAAGTTATTGTTACAAAATAAACATTGTAATTTAATACAAAAAAAAGCTATTTTAATATTTGTAATTTATACCAGGTAATATTTTTTATTGCAACATAATTTATTCTCAATTAATAATCAAAACTGAGGAGTGGAATGTTATATTTTAAAAATAATAGTTTTGCCGCTTTTTCACCCATTAGCGATTTCGGAGAGGCTGGTTACAAGACAACCGAGACAAGACGCGACCTGCACACATTCGCATTCGCAAAACATTCGCATCATTTGATGCGAATGCGAATGTCGATGCGAATGTTAAAAACGATGCGAATATTCGTGACATCCCTAGTAGACACAATCTCTGTCATATCGTAGTCTGTCTGCAATCACTGACGTCATCACAGTATTCTGGTGGTCCGGTACAGGTGCACTGACTGACCTCAGCTGGCGCAGCGCTGCGGCGGCGGCGAGGTGCGCTGCGGCGGCTCGCCAGTGCCCGGCCAGCAGCCACAGCCGGCCCTGCGCGCTGGCAAGCGCCCGCTGTTGGCTCGCGGTACCCGCACGCTCTTGGAGCCCCGACATTATCCTGCCGGCCAGCCGATAATCCTGCAACGAAGTACTCCCTCATCATCCTAAGCCAGAAGACGTCCACTGTACGGAAGCATCCCACTTAAAACGGGGTCGGGTCCCGTTGGTCTTATGTACTTGCATTTAGCCATGGCGAGCAGAGCACCTTAGTTGTATTTTGTCTGGGTAGCAAAATGCCTTGGTCTGTAAAACGCCCTCATTGTTATTAGCCTAGTAGACGGAATGACATGGTTGTAAAACCACTTAGGGGCTGTTTCACCACTTTTCTTAAAGTTCGGATAAGCTTAATCATAACCTTATTTGACAGATGGAATTAAAATTTCTGTTTCACCAGTCTCGATTAGCGCTGAGTGACGGACAAACTGTTTCTTAATTTGACCATCAGATCAGGAGGCATTTAGCATTTTTATCCGTCACATAAAGTTAGTTTATTTTTTTGTGGCCATGGTTGGAGAGCCCTTCAGCCGGTTTCAGAAAAATAAATCAAATTATTTTTCATTTTTTAAAGAAAGAGTTCATGCTAAATGGCATAAAATAATTTAAATATCAAGATTTGAATAAAAAAAATGTAGGTACACTTTTAGTATGTAAAAATAAATCCAAAATTTCGTAATATTTTTTAATAACATACTTTTTTTTCAGCGGCTCAATCGTTTGTTCTACCTGAACTTGTATGTCGCCATTAAAAAAAAGTTTATCTGTCAAATGGTTTGGCGCCACTTTTCGATTCGTTTTACGTGATTTTATTTTTCTTTGTTATTGTTAACAAAGTATCGTAAATAAATACCGTTTTGGATCAATGTTACATATTTTGTTTATGCAAAAAAAATAGATGTATTCAAAAATTATATAGTTAACCATTTCTTTTGCTTTAATAATGAGTGACTCTTTGAACGAAAGTGTGCGAACAGGAACGCGTGGTCGTGAAATGCGACGTTGCCATTCCGACTTTTTGTTAAACCCACGATTAGTTAAGTGGTACTTAGTTTGCACAGGACCGGAGTGGTGAAACTGAAAAAACACTAGCTGACAGATTTGTCCAGTACTTAGTTTATTCATTGGTTACGTAACCAGCAGTTTGACAATAAGGTGGTGAAACACCCCCTTAATGTCATAATGTTTTAGTAGTGGTCTGGTCTGGTCTTGAAAATCTATTTAATACAGTCAAGACCTTACACAATTGAGTCATTCTGCCTACTTGTGCATTTAATGACCTAGACGTTTTGCTAAGTAAGTCTTCTTGAAACTAAGACAATTTTGTAACCATGGCATTATATAACCGATTCATTTTGCACACTTGGTCAGTGTACTACTTGAGCCGTTTTGCTCGCCAAGGCTAAATGCAAGTAAGGCCAACGGGACCCGACCCTTAAAACGTCACAAAAAAGGACAACTTGTCAACTGCATTGATGGATTGCCTCATCTCGATCCACCTTCAGGGAGACTTGGCAACGCTGCGTCTTTCGGTTCGATTCATGATCGCCATTCGAAAATCTTTCCCCACCGTACCCTTTGCCGCGTCAAACTTACATATTCTTCGAGCTACGTCGATGATTCTACCACGGCGAAATACTCCTCTTCTCCTCATATAGCCAAAATTAAACCAGAAACTTATGGCTCTGAAACATGGTCTCTTGATTATTGGTCTTTTGGAGGCTTAAGAATCCGGCAACACTAGCTATACAGCAGCCTTCTGGAAGTGATTGTTGATCGGTGGGAAAGCCCCATATACTGAGTTCGTGGGTGAAGCTGCACACGACGTCGTGCTGCTTCACCGGGAGGATGCTGTTTTAGTCGTTGCAATATGAAGACTGCAACTACTACAGCAGCGTTGACTATTCTACGTTCTCTGACTTCCTTATTATTAACATAGATTTAAGTGCAATTGCTACTAACAGAATGGACCAATGTTTTAGTCTGAAATAAATTGAATTCATTCATTGTACTCGGAGTTTCTTTCCACGATAGAAAAATTAGAGCCACCGACATAATTTAAAGAATACCGTAAAATATGGCCGTTAAGTTGCTCTCGGTCGGACTTACTGTTTCACAAAAGCACTCAAGCCATAACATACCTTCAAAGCAATGGCGCAGTTGACGATAGAGTGCTGAACCCTCGTCTCTCTCCCGCTCCACAGGCGAATGGACTCAGTCTTGTCCTGTTCAGAGGTCAGGGCTCCAGTGCCATCCTCGGTCTTGCCTTCATTGAGGTTTGCTAACATCTATGAAGGAAAAAAACCGGTTGTCTGTAAAGTCGGTTTACGGACAATAGTTTAACGTGACAACGTCATTCATAACTAAACATTCAATAAAAACTATTGCAATTGGGAATGTCTAAAAAAAATTACCAGTGGTTTTTATATTTTTTTTGTATAGAAAAGTCAATTATAAGAAACTAATTTCAATATTTTGTCACTTAGTTCACTACTTTTTTCAAAATTAATTATTGAAACTATTTTGGTTGATGACGTCAGATTGTAATTGAGGGCTCCCACACTGCCAAATTTCTAAATCTATCTAAATACGTACGATAAGGCAACCCCTTTAATTATTTTTTGCGTGGTGGTACACTGTAACTAGTGTCACTTTACTGGCGCTGTCAAAGTGCTAGATGTCAGGCAGTGGGTCCAAATCAAACTCCGTAGTTATAATCCACGCGTAAATTTGTGAAGAATTCTAACCACACAGAATACAGTACGACTCGGACCGGTCACGCAATTTACACCAAAGTCAAATGAAGGTCATTGCTTATTTGTTATGTAATAAATTCATTATATAATATTAAAATTAAATAACTACAGAAAACGAGTTAAAAACCATTTATCTCGAAATGGTTTTCGATTTACTATAATACATTGCAAAAAAATAGACATCCCCAATTGGCCTACGCCGCTCCATTGCAACTGGCCCTCGCCGCTCTGTAGGTACATGTACTTACACGTAACATTACATTGCGTCATCCTTTTTCGTGCGTGCAGCCGGCGTTCATCGATTTATTAGACGTTGTCACATCAATAAGTTTATTTTAGAAAATGGAACAAAATTAGAAGAGGCTGTTTCCGCTACCCATTGTCAGCCCATACAAGAACTGTCAAAATGAACGCGATGGCGATTGCGAGGGAATTAGACAAATTAGCCTGCTGTACAGTACAATATTCAATATCATATGAGGAGAGACTGCAGGTGCTAAAGCTCACGACTTTAAAGGAGCGCAGAGATCGTGGCGATTTAATAGAAATCTACAAGATACCTACTTACCGGACATTACTATCTACAGGAGTTCCATAACTTGTTCAAGCTTAGTAACAACACAAGTTAAGTATGAAGTATCTTTTTCTATTTATTTTTTTATTTTCTTCAACTTCATTTTTTTTATTACTTTTACGGTCATCCCGTGAAACCATATATTTCAAACTAAATACAAACTGAAATATAGATGCACAGAAAAAACCCCAGAAAAAAGACCAATGCTGGGAATCGAACCCAGGTCCTCAGCGTTCCGTGCTGCGTGCTTACCCCTACACCATCACTGGTCTAGAAGACCAGCAGTTTGGTTGAGGGCATAACATAGATGCGCTTTATCACTGCCTAAATGTGATTATAACAGACTGAAGTGTACGATGTATGGGAAAGATTCGTCGCTAACTTCTAGACCAGTGATGGTGTAGGGGTAAGCACGCAGCACGGAACGCTGAGGACCTGGGTTCGATTCCCAGCATTGGTCTTTTTTCTGGGGTTTTTTCTGTGCATCTATGTTTCAGTTTGTATATAGTTTTAGTAACAACAGTCGCCTGCGAGGCCACCAATTTAAACTATCTACTGAACGATCTTACGATAATCCTCGCAGACATTTCTTATGTAACAGAGTGGTCAAGACATGGAGCAACTACCAGAAAATGTAGTCTCAGCACTGAATGTTAATCAGCAATTTAAAAACCGATTACACCAACACATTAGCAGTACAAAGAATACTTGACTAAGGAACAGCTAGATACAGGCACCTATCATTTGCCCTCAACTGCCTGCCTGATAATATAAATAATAATAATAATATTGCAGGGAAGGAATTCAATGACAATCCTTCACCTCCCATCGTTCCGTATGCCTCGCGGTGTACGGACGGAATCGCAGGGGTTGCGCACGATACTTGGCCGGGGCCCCAAAAGGCCTGCTCTTTACGCGTTATGGATTCGAGGAAATATCCGGTAATCGGGTTGGTGTCTCTTTGGGTAGCGTTCAGCGTACAAAATTTCAGCAGCACTAGCGTTGCCTTGGCACTTGGCACTCACCATAAATGTAATGCATTTGAGCATATTCTAGAGGTGTGTATTGTGTTCGTAGCATTACTAAACTAAAAAAACTTCAACACAACAATCTAAACACTCAATTCACCATTCATTACGAAAAAATCAAGTAATATTTTTCTAAGGATTTCGTATGTGTACGGAATCATCTAAGTTTAGGTACTATTTACTCTAAAACTACAAATAATTTCCAAGCAATCTTAGCCGCTATAATTTTCCTAGTAAATTTGATATATGTATTTACTACCATTCTGATTTTTTTCAAATTTTTCCGCCCAACAGTTTAGATTTTAGAGGGGGGGGGACGGTCGATTTAATGAAAATTTTCCCTTTAAAGTTGAATATTTCGCAAACAGATAACTGAATAGAAAAATCATGTTAGCAACCCCGCAATGGTTTTCAAAGACCTATCCAACGATACCCCACACTATAGGGTTAGTCAAGAAAAAAAAAATCACCCCCAGTTTACGTCTATGGGAGGTACCCTAAAAAAAATTGTTTTAGTTTTTTTTATGTAATCACTTTGTCGGCGTGACTGATATATATATATTCATGCCAAATTACAGCTTTCTAGTACTAACAGTCTCTGAGCTGAGCCGCGGACGGACAGACAGACGGACAGACATGGCGAAACTATAAGGGTTCCTAGTTGACTACGGAACCCTAAAAAGCAGTCGGCATGATTTTTTTCAAATTTGGAATAAATGGCATTTAAATTAGTGTGCAGTAATGTTATTTTTGCAACAAAAAGTTTTGAATTCTACGGCCAGGATACAAAAAGTACATTGGGAAAAATGTGGGTGATCGAGTCTTTTTTTTATAATTTTGGCATTTTGATTTTAAATTCAAAAGGTTTACTATTTTTAAATTGTCAATAAATTGGCATGTTTTTAAGCTTATTGGCAACTAGGCGGTAGTGTATTTTTTTTTCACCATGAGAGCTGAAAGTTTGGTCAACGTATGTACGATTGAAAACGCAAAAATTAAGTTTGCGATTTTTTTTTAAAAAATCTAATGATGTCTCACCAAAATGGTGATGCCTATCTGATTACACAAGTTCTCAAGAATATTGAGCAAAAATAAAAAATAAAAAAAATAGTATAAAATGGTGCTATGATTAAAACATTGAACAAGAGTGTTCATTTTCGAAAAAAACCTGTCCAAATATCTCGAAAACCGTGCGACTTTTACTAAACCTATATTAGCTTTATTACAACGTCCTAAGTGCTCTCTATCCGTAGTTCAAGGATTATCCACTCATTACCTAACACCCTGTATAAATACACCGTGAAATTTTAGTGGTTGTTTTCCCGAAACGAGGTGATTTAGTATCGATTGTACAATCGATTTATAATTACTATTTTGACTAGAGTCAAAAATCCAATTGTGAAAAACGAAAGTCGAAAATGACCGCAAACCAATAGTAACGCTTCGTTGGTAGCTAACGTATCGTACGATCGTACGCTACTTGCACCAACGAAGCGTTACTATTGGTTTGCGGTCATTTTCGACTTTCGTTTTTCACAATTGGATTTTTGACTCTAGTCAAAATAGTAATTATAAATCGATTGTACAATCGATACTAAATCACCTCGTTTCGGGAAAACAACCACTAAAATTTCACGGCGTATAAGGTTGTAGAGTATTAAATATATCAGTGTTAAAGACCGACCTAAGCACCCCCCAGTGCCCAGCGGGAGAATGCATGCTCCTCTCCCGGCCTTCCAGCAAATGGCTGAGGCAGGACACTGTGGGTAGATTAAGTCCCCTCCCTACCCCTCCCCTCCTCAAAATATAAAGCACACGTTTTTTGTATTAATAATCAATAGAGAAGGGGAATTGTGACCGGGTTTTTTAGTCCGTGCAAGTCGGACACTGTCTGGGCCCTCCATTCCCAGTTCGTCCGAAGGGATTTTTCCCGAGCACAAGTCACTCTTCCTACCCTAAAGTAAAAAATAGCAAAGACTTCGTGTCTTTGGCCCCTATGGCGACTCATTCAAAAAAAAATAAAAATATATTAGTGTTAGTAGACATGTCAGTCATTGCAGTCTCATGTAGAGCATCCACAAAGTAGTTTCTGCAACCCTCTGCTCCGTCCAACATCCGGGTTGATGAGTCAGCCAGCGGTGTTCGTGTTGGGTGTTCTGTGCTCACCTGTTGTATGACGGCTAGCATGGCGTAGAGCTTGTCTCGCGCCCGTTCCGGCTGGCCGGCGTGGGCTGGCAGCTCCGCCACCAGGAGACGCAGCGCGAACGGCGCTATCGAGCCGCTGCGGTCGCCGTACTGCTCCGGGTAAAACTGCACAACAAACGTCATCATCACCTCAGCCTGTATACGTCCCACTGCAGGGCACAGGCCTCCTCTCGGAATGAGAGGGCTCGGGCCGTAGTTACTACGCGGGCCTAGTGCAGAATGGAAACTTCACACACACTAAGATTTAAAAGCGAAAAAGTTTCCGGGTGCGCCGGTGGGACTTGAACCCACGTCTCCTGGGTATGCGCCCCGACGGGTGTTCTACCGACTGAACCATGGATGTATAAGGCGGTCATATTACCAAGGCTGCTGTATGGTGCTGTGATATGGTGGCATAGGGCCCGTATTAAGGAGTATCAAAAGGAACTGAATAAAGTTCAAAGATTGGCATGCCTGATGATAACAGGGGCAATGAGAACAACCCCAACGCATGCCATGGAAGTTATGCTAGGACTGAAGGCACTTCATCTGGAAATAAAGAAGAGGGCCATGGAACAATGGTTTAGAATGAGGGCATGTGAGGAGTGGAGGGGGAACTTCACAGACAAGAAACATGCACTTATACAAAAGGAGGCGTTATTAAAGCTAGGAATGCTAGCACAGAATAACGACTTAATTAAGAAACAGAGGGTTTTCGATAAGAAATACAGAATCCATATAGGAGAGAGAGATGATTGGAAAGTAGACCTTGAATATCCGACTACAATTTGTTTTACGGATGGATCAAGGAAGAAAACGTCCCAACTTGCGGGAGCAGGTATAATAATACCCAAGATGAATGTTCGAGAGGCTATACCATTAGGCAGATATGCCAGTGTGTTTCAGGCTGAAGTGTGCGCAGTGTTGAAGTGCGCTCAGATTATACAAGCAAAACTGGGTGACTGTCGAGGTGTAGGAACAGTGGTGATTTACTCTGATAGTCAAGCAGCGCTAAAGGCATTAAACAAGCCGACAGTTAACTTCTCTTTGGTAAGAGAGTGTAGAGATGCACTTAATAAACTAGGAGAGAGTACGAAGGTTACGGTGGCCTGGGTCCCAGGACATCAGGGAGTGACAGGTAATGAGAAGGCTGATGAGCTGGCAAGGGAGGGAGCGGATACGGGATTCATAGGTCCTGAACCGGTACTTCCAATGTCTGCAGAAGTCACCAAGGGGGTTATAGATAGAATGAAGGAACAGGAAGCAAACAGTGAGTGGAGACAGGCTGTAGGGTGCAGACAATCGAAGATGATGCTGGATGGCATAAACCACAGAAGAACTAGGTATCTCCTAAATCTAGGTAAGAGTAGCTTAAGAACTATAACTGGCATAATTACTGGCCATAACTTGTTAAATAGGCACTTAAGCGTAATAGGTATAAAAAGTGACCCCTCCTGTCCACATTGTGGGAAGGAGGAAACGAGTGAGCACGTCCTAACCGAGTGTGTCATGTACGCGGCAGCGAGGCGTGATGTATTCGGGAGTGACGAGCTGAGGGAGGAGGAGCTAAAGGATGTCTGTCTCAAAGATGTCCTTTTGTTCAGCAGGAGAACGAGAAGATTCGAGGAGAATTGCTGTGTGGGAGCGCTGCTGGGACAGTAACCTGTCGGCTCCAACCACGGGGAACTGGGCTGAATGACTGTGCAAACGATCGACAGCCCGCCTGACTCAGCAAGGCGTCCCCATACATCATCATCATCATCACCGACTGAACCACGTCGCATCCGACCGACCTCCCCGAAATTCTTAATCGCTTACATACGCCAACAGTGGCGTGTGGTAACATCCATCACGACTATTAGAAGCTATGACCCCGCAAGCGGAAACTTTTTCGCTTTTAAATCTTAGGTTCGGTGAGCAGACGTAACTGCTAATAAAATAAATAATATTCACACACACTATTGAATTATCTCGCAGGTGTATGCAGATTTCCTAACGATGTTTTCTTTCACCGTAAAGTTCATGGCATGACAAATATAGTTGCCGAATTACTTTTAAAGGTATAAGTTGGCAGCCGACTCCACGCAGCAGCAGCGGACAACGTGTCGCTGGCTACGCTAGCTACGGAGGGAATTTCATTGAAATAAGGTATAAATCCGCGTAGCTAGCGACACGTCGTCTGCTGCTGCCGCGTGCAGTCAGCTGCCAACTTATACCTATAGAGTTTCGTACGCAAAGGGTGCCACCAGGACTATACAGGATGTTTGGTAACTACGTGCAAAGCTTTAAGGGGGTGATAGCCGAGGTATTTTTGAACATCTTTAGCCATATATGTCTTAGCCGAAATTTGTTTTTTTTTTTAAATTGACGACTTAGAAATTTTTGGAAAATACCCAGTGTACGGGTTACCGCACGATAATGTATAAGTGTGTGTAATTTAGGTCATTTGGTAATAATATTATAGCTATTTACGCACACATGTATGACATCGGCGCGCTGCCTAAGTAAGTATATTTTATTGTTAATTGTGAATAAAATCAGTGTTAGAACAACTACCATTGGGTTTGTTTCGTACATTAACTTTCCCTTACAATCTATCTCGCACTCATCTTATAAATTGTAGACACACACTACACCCAGAATTTGATAGTCACGAGTCAATATTGCCCCAATGAGCGTTAATTAGGAAATTTTAAATATGGCACCGGAAAATGACGTAACTTGTCTTTTTCACATGTTATTTACTAGTAAAATTTCAAGACTAGTTCATTCTTAGCGAGTGCTCCCTGAGTTTAGTTTTTACTTTTTATCTCAGATTTAGCAAGCAATGTCAATGAGTCATACCTTATAAGAAAGAACAATAAACAGGCATGTTTTTAAAAATGTTTGAACATTTCAAGGATTTTTTTTAATTTTTTTTATGGCACAGAAAAATGACTCTGTTCCAACCTAAGACATTTTTAGTAATTTCGAATGCCTTCATTTTGTTTTTGTGGCAAGAAAGACACTTTAAAATTATTTCATTTGGTCCAATACACATTAAACTATTCGAAATAATAGATTTGGTTTCCGAATTAACCGCTCATTGGGGCAATATTGACTCATGACTATCAAATTCTGGGTATTTTCCTAAAATTTCTAAGTCTTCAATTTAAAAAAAAAAATTCAAATTTCGGCTAAGACATATATGGCAAAAAATGTTCAAAAGTACCTCGGCTATCACCCCCTTAAAGCTTTGCACGTAGCTACCAAACACCCTGTATTACTGAGACCTAGCTTTAGCGTCCGACTGTCGTCAGCAGGAGGCCCCCCCCCTCACCTGGTGGTACATGTCGGGCTGGGCGCAGTCCCCCAGGCCGGCCGCCTCCTGCGCGGCGCCGCCCCCCCTCCCCCCTCACCTGGTGGTACATGTCGGGCTGGGCGCAGTCCCCCAGGCCGGCCGCCTCCTGCGCGGCGCCGCCCCCCCTCCCCCCTCACCTGGTGGTACATGTCGGGCTGGGCGCAGTCCCCCAGGCCGGCCGCCTCCTGCGCGGCGCCGCCCCCCCTCCCCCCTCACCTGGTGGTACATGTCGGGCTGGGCGCAGTCCCCCAGGCCGGCCGCCTCCTGCGCGGCGCCGCCCCCCCTCCCCCCTCACCTGGTGGTACATGTCGGGCTGGGCGCAGTCCCCCAGGCCGGCCGCCTCCTGCGCGGCGCCGCCCCCCCTCCCCCCTCACCTGGTGGTACATGTCGGGCTGGGCGCAGTCCCCCAGGCCGGCCGCCTCCTGCGCGGCGCCGCCCCCCCTCCCCCCTCACCTGGTGGTACATGTCGGGCTGGGCGCAGTCCCCCAGGCCGGCCGCCTCCTGCGCGGCGCCGCCCCCCCTCCCCCCTCACCTGGTGGTACATGTCGGGCTGGGCGCAGTCCCCCAGGCCGGCCGCCTCCTGCGCGGCGCCGCCCCCCCTCCCCCCTCACCTGGTGGTACATGTCGGGCTGGGCGCAGTCCCCCAGGCCGGCCGCCTCCTGCGCGGCGCCGCCCCCCCTCCCCCCTCACCTGGTGGTACATGTCGGGCTGGGCGCAGTCCCCCAGGCCGGCCGCCTCCTGCGCGGCGCCGCCCCCCCTCCCCCCTCACCTGGTGGTACATGTCGGGCTGGGCGCAGTCCCCCAGGCCGGCCGCCTCCTGCGCGGCGCCGCCCCCCCTCCCCCCTCACCTGGTGGTACATGTCGGGCTGGGCGCAGTCCCCCAGGCCGGCCGCCTCCTGCGCGGCGCCGCCCCCCCTCCCCCCTCACCTGGTGGTACATGTCGGGCTGGGCGCAGTCCCCCAGGCCGGCCGCCTCCTGCGCGGCGCCGCCCCCCCTCCCCCCTCACCTGGTGGTACATGTCGGGCTGGGCGCAGTCCCCCAGGCCGGCCGCCTCCTGCGCGGCGCCGCCCCCCCTCCCCCCTCACCTGGTGGTACATGTCGGGCTGGGCGCAGTCCCCCAGGCCGGCCGCCTCCTGCGCGGCGCCGCCCCCCCTCCCCCCTCACCTGGTGGTACATGTCGGGCTGGGCGCAGTCCCCCAGGCCGGCCGCCTCCTGCGCGGCGCCGCCCCCCCTCCCCCCTCACCTGGTGGTACATGTCGGGCTGGGCGCAGTCCCCCAGGCCGGCCGCCTCCTGCGCGGCGCCGCCCCCCCTCCCCCCTCACCTGGTGGTACATGTCGGGCTGGGCGCAGTCCCCCAGGCCGGCCGCCTCCTGCGCGGCGCCGCCCCCCCTCCCCCCTCACCTGGTGGTACATGTCGGGCTGGGCGCAGTCCCCCAGGCCGGCCGCCTCCTGCGCGGCGCCGCCCCCCCTCCCCCCTCACCTGGTGGTACATGTCGGGCTGGGCGCAGTCCCCCAGGCCGGCCGCCTCCTGCGCGGCGCCGCCCCCCCTCCCCCCTCACCTGGTGGTACATGTCGGGCTGGGCGCAGTCCCCCAGGCCGGCCGCCTCCTGCGCGGCGCCGCCCCCCCTCCCCCCTCACCTGGTGTACATGTCGGGCTGGGCGCAGTCCCCCAGGCCGGCCGCCTCCTGCGCGGCGCCGCCCCCCCTCCCCCCTCACCTGGTGGTACATGTCGGGCTGGGCGCAGTCCCCCAGGCCGGCCGCCTCCTGCGCGGCGCCGCCCCCCCTCCCCCCTCACCTGGTGGTACATGTCGGGCTGGGCGCAGTCCCCCAGGCCGGCCGCCTCCTGCGCGGCGCCGCCCCCCCTCCCCCCTCACCTGGTGGTACATGTCGGGCTGGGCGCAGTCCCCCAGGCCGGCCGCCTCCTGCGCGGCGCCGCCCCCCCTCCCCCCTCACCTGGTGGTACATGTCGGGCTGGGCGCAGTCCCCCAGGCCGGCCGCCTCCTGCGCGGCGCCGCCCCCCCTCCCCCCTCACCTGGTGGTACATGTCGGGCTGGGCGCAGTCCCCCAGGCCGGCCGCCTCCTGCGCGGCGCCGCCCCCCCTCCCCCCTCACCTGGTGGTACATGTCGGGCTGGGCGCAGTCCCCCAGGCCGGCCGCCTCCTGCGCGGCGCCGCCCCCCCTCCCCCCTCACCTGGTGGTACATGTCGGGCTGGGCGCAGTCCCCCAGGCCGGCCGCCTCCTGCGCGGCGCCGCCCCCCCTCCCCCCTCACCTGGTGGTACATGTCGGGCTGGGCGCAGTCCCCCAGGCCGGCCGCCTCCTGCGCGGCGCCGCCCCCCCTCCCCCCTCACCTGGTGGTACATGTCGGGCTGGGCGCAGTCCCCCAGGCCGGCCGCCTCCTGCGCGGCGCCGCCCCCCCTCCCCCCTCACCTGGTGGTACATGTCGGGCTGGGCGCAGTCCCCCAGGCCGGCCGCCTCCTGCGCGGCGCCGCCCCCCCTCCCCCCTCACCTGGTGGTACATGTCGGGCTGGGCGCAGTCCCCCAGGCCGGCCGCCTCCTGCGCGGCGCCGCCCCCCCTCCCCCCTCACCTGGTGGTACATGTCGGGCTGGGCGCAGTCCCCCAGGCCGGCCGCCTCCTGCGCGGCGCCGCCCCCCCTCCCCCCTCACCTGGTGGTACATGTCGGGCTGGGCGCAGTCCCCCAGGCCGGCCGCCTCCTGCGCGGCGCCGCCCCCCCGGCGCACGCGCACCAGCAGCAGCAGCCGCGCCAGCCACAGCTGCAGCGCGCGCGGGGACAGCCGCCCCCCCGCGCCCCCCGCGCCGCCCGCGCCGCCCGCGCCGCCCGCGCCGCCCGCCCGCCCGCGCCCGCCGCCTGCGCAGTGAGTATAGAGGTTACATCACGGTGCGGCGCCACAGCGTCAAATGTCATCGCGGGCCACGTGCGTCTAGGGATGCAAACGATATATCGATGTTGTTTTATGTGATGTTTATACATCGATGTTTTGCCTGCCATCTATTAAAAATTTTTAGTAAATTAGCTGTTAAAGGTAATTTTATTTCCTATACTCTACTCTACACCTTCCTTATTCTAAAGACTTACCTATTTAATACATAATATTGTTATAGATAATAGATAATATACAATTCAACTATTAAATACATAGAACATTAAAAAATTAAAAAAAACATCGATGTTTCGATACATCGATGTTCTTGCTTTCGATATTTGCATCCCTACGTGCGTCACGCATCAAATGCGGGGCGAGGCGCGACTCTACTGACACATTAGGTCGGCAGTATCGCGCGTCATATGCGAGACGCGGCCCAACAGGCTGCGCACTGTAAGCGAGGAGCGTCTCTCTCTACTGACTGACCCATCTGACCAGCGGCAGCGCGCAGAACGTGCGAGGCGCGACCCTACTGATCCAACAGACCGCGCGCTTCGTACAACACACGACTCTGCCGACCCAGCAGCCCGGCGGCGTCCCGCGTATAGTGCGAGGCGCCCCTACCGACCCAGCAGCCCGGCGGCGTCCCGCGTATAGTGCGAGGCGCCCCTACCGACCCAGCAGCCCGGCGGCGTCCCGCGTATAGTGCGAGGCGCCCCTACCGACCCAGCAGCCCGGCGGCGTCCCGCGTATAGTGCGAGGCGCCCCTACCGACCCAGCAGCCCGGCGGCGTCCCGCGTATAGTGCGAGGCGCCCCTACCGACCCAGCAGCCCGGCGGCGTCCCGCGTATAGTGCGAGGCGCCCCTACCGACCCAGCAGCCCGGCGGCGTCCCGCGTATAGTGCGAGGCGCCCCTACCGACCCAGCAGCCCGGCGGCGTCCCGCGTATAGTGCGAGGCGCCCCTACCGACCCAGCAGCCCGGCGGCGTCCCGCGTATAGTGCGAGGCGCCCCTACCGACCCAGCAGCCCGGCGGCGTCCCGCGTATAGTGCGAGGCGCCCCTACCGACCCAGCAGCCCGGCGGCGTCCCGCGTATAGTGCGAGGCGCCCCTACCGACCCAGCAGCCCGGCGGCGTCCCGCGTATAGTGCGAGGCGCCCCTACCGACCCAGCAGCCCGGCGGCGTCCCGCGTATAGTGCGAGGCGCCCCTACCGACCCAGCAGCCCGGCGGCGTCCCGCGTATAGTGCGAGGCGCCCCTACCGACCCAGCAGCCCGGCGGCGTCCCGCGTATAGTGCGAGGCGCCCCTACCGACCCAGCAGCACGCCGGTCAGGTTGGCAGCAGCCCGCAGACAGCCGCAGCGCAGCAGCTCGCGCAGCCCGGCGGCGTCCCGTGCCACATGCGAGGCTCGCGCCACGCCTCCGCGCCCCGCTTGCGACACGCCTAAGTACTTCACCGCCACCTCGTGTAATTCGTCCGGCTGAAAAAAAAAACAATTAACGATGTCTAATTCGGTAATTCCATAGAAAGACGCCTGTTTACACTTTGTTGTTAAATAACAAGTCCAAGCTACAAGTGCATAAAAAAAGTGCAAATGTAAAATGATTAGTAAACCCAACGTCTGAACTGTTGCTGTTAGGTACTTAGGTGAACGCACGTTTAGAATGAACTGACTGAATTATATTCATGTCAAATATAAATAACTTTGTGTAAAAAGAAAAAACAGATTCAGTTTTGAAAGGAGAATAATTCGAATTGCGTTAGTTTCATTCTAAACGTGCGTGTGAGTGCGATTATGTCTGCTTGTTAAGTGCATAGAGTTAAGTATTACAAAATTCGGTTGGATCCTTGTTAATTAAACCCTGGAAAAGTTTGTCACTAGCTTCATGCTGAATTCTTTAGCTTATCAATTTTCTTTGCCATAACCTTTTAGGTTTTCGATTTCAACAACACGTCATTTTCGATTTCTGAAGCGATGTCCGCGACTATTATAACCCTTTTGAAAATATTTCGCGATTCTAATCGTAGTTCGCTCTCTGTTTTGTTGCACTCTTTACACCTGCACATACACAGCACAACTTTACTAAGCAATGTGTAAACGATTTCTTAACACTTAACACTTGTAAGAACATGTTAACTTAATCACTTGTCAACTGCACTAGGTACTTAACAAAGTGTAAGCCTTTAAAATATAATGTGACTTGCAATAAACCATTGTATTTGTTCGCGCCATAGCTTCGGTCTCCGATGAAGCCCGAGCGTCGCGACCAATGACAGCGTCTGCGCGGCGCATGCGCGGGCGCCGCTACACGACAAGGACAGCCACGGCGGCGAGGGCCGTCTCTCTCGCACTTATTCTCATATCGTCAAGCAGCGCGCTCGTGTCCTTATTTAATAGATTCTAGTACTCAAGAAAAGTCTGTACCTAATTCTAACTAATGGTAATTAAAATACCATTCACAAAAACCGTATTTCATTTCTTCTATGCTCAGACAGTATTCTATGTCACAACTTTAAAGCTAGTTTATATTGGAAATAATGGCCTATTAAAAAGCTCTATTAAACAGACAACTTACCAACTCTTCTTCAAATATGACGGTTGGCAATGTCAAAACATCTCTTTCAGGAAAGAATGCTCCTTTTGGAGAAGATTGCGCCTGCAAAATACAACTCAGTAAGATATATGAGTCACAAATACAATAAAGCTCCTAACGCACAGACAGCAGAGGTGTGGTGGTTCGGTGGCGGTTGTAATATTCTAACCTGTATGAATGGTTGTGCAGTACCGTACCACAAACTCGTTCATACAAGTTAGAATATTACAACCGTCACCGCCACCATGCCTCCGCTATCTGTGCGTTTGGGCCTTAATGCACTGAAGTTAGTTAGTACCTTTAATAAAGTCTTCTTGGCTTCTTCACTGGGTATCCATGCGTCGCGTCGCCTGTCCGCCTCTTTGTCAACTGGTTGGTCCTGAAAAAAAAAACAGATGTCAAAGTCACCTGGAAGTTTCCCACTGGAATCAGGCAAATATTTGTAATGAACGCCGGCTGCAAGCACGAAAAAGGATGACGCAATGTAACGTACATGTACTTACAGAGCAGTGAAGGCCAGTATGCACAAGAGAGCAGCGAACGCCAGTATGTACAAGAGAGCAGCAAACAAAAGCATGTACAATGTTAGTACTAGCGCTCTAGTATTTTGCCGTAGGATGCACAGTTTTCAAGATATTTGACAAAACACCAGTTCTCGTCCGATCATCGAGGTTAAGCAACATATCGGGCGCAGTCAGTACTTGGATGGGTGACCGCCTGTTTTCATTTTTGTTTTTTGAATGTTTTGTTATGACGTTGTCACGTTAAACTATCGTCCGTAAACAGACTTTACAGACAACCGGTTTTTACTTCTTAAAAGGCTTAAAATAATTTAAAAGTTAACTTTTCTTACATAATTGCTTGGTATCTGAATTTTATCTAGTTTCAGACAAAGTTGTGGACAAAAGCCAGTAAATTAATAAGGTAAACTTTTCCACACATTGTATCAAAAAGATTGCATGTTTTTGGGTGCCTAGTTGGTGAAGGCATAGCTAGACTGTATACTCCCCAGCCCCTGTACCGCGCAGGCGAGGACTCATTTAAACGGTTTAGCTATAGCCCTACGTCTGCCACTTAAAAAGTAACTAATTTAAACTCAATTACCTTAATAGCAAGTCCATCCATGGCTTCAGTTAATATATTAGGTGTAGCGATGCCACTAACAGACATCTGAGGGTCTGGACCAATAGTGTCAAAGAATGTCGAAGGATCAGGCAGGCTGGTCGCAGGCAGCGCAGCTGTACCACTCACTGTCGGCACAACGCTCGCAAATTTCATGTCATCGGCAACTTTTTGCTGCGTGAATGAGGCAGTCATATTTGTTGGAAAAAGGTTCGACGAGGTTGTT
Source organism: Archips crataeganus (assembly GCA_947859365.1). Taxonomy (NCBI): domain Eukaryota; kingdom Metazoa; phylum Arthropoda; class Insecta; order Lepidoptera; family Tortricidae; genus Archips; species Archips crataeganus. Next base: position 637,163 of record OX402067.1, on the reverse strand, counting down.
TCAGTAACTAAAATTTTAAAATAAGTGTTAGGCTCACTGCAGCAGACATAAAATATGTAAATATAAACATGAATAACTGTGAACAACCCGAAAATGATACCTTCACTTTCGCCCAAGTAAACGCTCTGTATCATATCAGAGGGTGATGTGCCGATTTCGTCAAAAAATTGGGAGGCGGGCGGTGCTTCCGCCTCACCGAAATATTGGCTTAATGACGGTTTGTTGTCCATTTTTCTGATTATTTATCTACTCTTATCTTTTCGTATTTAATTTGACATCATCTGACAGATTTCAGTAGTTTTTTTGGTACTTAAGTTAGTGCGTGTTTGTTCTCAAATCAAAGTTCATGTTTAAATGTAAAATGAAAAACGTTTCAATTCAATGTTACTTCTTGAAAAAAAACAGTAAACAACGGAGCAAAGAGTATTTATTACCATACAAAAACAACGGAGATATCAAGGGGAAACACGGTAAAGCCTAGCCCCAAACTTTAGTTATGATGGAAATTCTTTTAATTACCTTTTTTTCTGATGAACAGCCAATAGCATAAATAAATAACCTAAGGCGGCCCCTAGACCTACAATAACATTGTACAATACTTTTTATTGTACAATAAGATTGAAAGGCGCTCTGAATCCAAACGAGCAATTATATTGCTCAATAATACGAACTGCACAATGTTTTCGTGTTTAGTCGGATACTAAAATATTGCACAATACTGACCCTACACGATGCAATGGAAAAATATGGCGCAATAAAAATTAAACTCGCTCAAACTTTCGGTCAATCATTGCGCAATCTTCAATATTAACCCTAAACGGTCAATAATATTGCACAATTCGCAATATTGTGCAATATAATTGATCGTTTAGGGGCCGCCTAACCGAATCGCTAATTAATTAACAGGTCACTCTAGTACGAGCAGCTGTCAAGGAAATGAAAGAAAAAAGTCAACAACACCCACAAATATTCTAATTAAAAATCTGCTATCAGCGAATTTTATTCATAAATTTGTTGCAAGTACACGTTGCAGGTTAGTTATTAATGCATTTTCACCGCATACCATCCATCCTCGTTCACCATGCAGCTTTCAACCAATCCATTCGTGTATATGTGGTCTAATGTTAGTGTACGATGTTTAAGCGATTTTGGAAGGGAATTTAAGTTACTAAAATTGCCTGGTTGTTTGTTTATGTGCAGGTACAAATGACGAACCAGGCGTCTCCCGTCGAGGAGCAGGAGAAGCTTCTGGATGAAGCTCTTAACGTCGTCAAAGTTCAGGTAATTGATTGAACATAAGCGACGACCGTAGCGTCTGCATAAGATAGGGCTGCCAGCCCCAGCCGTCCGGATTTCCCCGGATTCGTCGTAGTTTAGAGGGCGGCTGGGGAACGTCCGGGCAGGGTTTCATTTGTAGTCCGGGTTTGGATTTTTCTAATTTTTGATCTCTTTTTTTGCAAAAGAGATATTTTTTGTCTAATTTATGTTCCAAGAGATAGATAATGTTTCGTTGTTTAACTTAACTTTTAAGATGACTGTTTTAGCTTGAGTTTCCTAGAGTTAATTTATGTTCCAAATATGGCTGTTGATGTAAACTTTTAGAAGGTAATTAATTATCACTAAATTAGATATACACCGTGAAATTTTAGTGGTTGTTTTCCCGAAACGAGGTGATTTAGTATCGATTGTACAATCGATTTATAATTACTATTTTGACTAGAGTCGAAAATCCAATTGTGAAAAATGAAAGTCGAAAATGACCGCAAACCAATAGTAACGCTTCGTTGGTACCTAACCTATTGTACGATCGTATGCTACTTGTACCAACGAAGCGTTACTATTGGTTTGCGGTCATTTTCGACTTTCGTTTTTCACAATTGGATTTTTGACTCTAGTCAAAATAGTAATTATAAATCAATTGTACAATCAAAACTAAATCACCTCGTTTCGGGAAAACAACCACTAAAATTTCACGGTGTATGTGTTTTGGTCTGAGCTCCAAAATCCGGGGATTTTATGCTTGTGGTCCTTGATGCCAAATTATAGAGATGGCAACCCTAGCTTAAGAGCATGTTCCTGAGTTTAGTTTGGTAATGTTACAATTAACCTTTAAAACGCCAGCGTAGTCTATAGGCAACAATATGGTGATACACAAATGAACTTACCCGCATTTGCATAAGAATCAATATGGTTAAACAGGTTTATCTGTTGTTAATTTAATAAGTTCCAAACTTTTCATATAACCTTTTTTCCCATTCTGACCGCTGCTAGGCCTTTAGTATAACTACATAGTAATCTTGTTAATTTTCATGATCATTAAAACAGTAAGGCATAAAATGTGGTAAAACCTCAAGTGTCAAGTTGGTTTTTATCGGCAGGCGTTCCAGATGAAGAGATGCCTGGACAAGTCCAAGCTGATGGATGCTCTGAAGCATGCATCCACAATGCTCGGTGAACTGAGGACCTCACTGCTGTCACCTAAGAGCTACTATGAGCTTTGTATCCTTTAAAATTCAAAGGGAAACTGATTGGAGTAGTGGGACAGCAAGTGATCTAGAAATGTACCTTGCCTTATAAATTAATTAATTTATTAGGTCTTTCATAGCCCTGGGGTCTTAGTCCAGTTTTGGAAGTGCTGCTACATTTCAGTACTACCTTTTTTTTTTGCCAAGGCTGACATTCCTTCAATGCTGATGTTATGACCACTGACACCCAGGAATATTGTACTTAAGGAAATCAAAATCAAGTGCCAGTTTGGGGTGGGAAGCATCCTACCCCCACTGTTCGCCCCCTGAAATTTGACGCCCTGGGCCGTCGCTCCATCGTGCCCCCCCCCCCCCCTAACGCCGGCACTGCATTCCTTTTTCTTTCTCATTTCAGTTGTATAAAATTAAATGTTTATGGTGTATCATATCAGCGGTATATGTCAGAAAGTAAAATCAGTGAAACTTCTATCACATAATTATATCCGAGCTGCCGTGCTATTGATATTAGCAGTAAGTCGGATTTTGCCAAAGATTAAAAACGGACTTACTGCTGATATCCTAAGTCTAATTTTTCCAAAGATTGAAATTCAGACTTACTGCTAATATCGATAGCACGGCAGCGAGTATCATTAGACCTTCAGCCCTTGTGTATTAAGCAAACCCTCGTGAGCAGGTTACCAAATTCGGGAAGGTCCCATTTGTTCTATGGAACTGATATATTTTGGGTCGATTTGAACTCTGTTACTTCACGATTTCGTAGTTCTATGGGACAAATGAGACATACCCCCAAATTCTAGACTCACCACATTCTCATTTCACCACATTCTCAACTCACCACATTCTCAACTCGCCACATTCTCATCTCGCCACATTCGCAACTTACCACATTCTAACTACTCATAATTGGGGATGTCTATTTTTTTGCAATGTATAGTAAATCGAAAACCATTTCGAGATAAATGCTTTCTAACTCGTTTTCTGTAGTTATTATTTTTTTATATAACGTAATGAATTTATTAAATAAGAAATAAGCAATGACTTTCATTTGACATTGGTGTATTTTTCGTGACCGGTCGTACTTTATTGTGTGTGGTTAGATTCTTCACAATTTACGCGTGGATTATACTACGGAGTTTGATTTGGACCCGCTGTCTGACATCTAGCACTTTGACAGTGCCAGTAAAGTGACACAGTGTATAGTGTACCACTACGCAAAAAATAATTAAAGGAGTTGCCTTATCGTACGCATTTAGATAGATTTAGAAATTTGGCATTGTGGGAGCCCTCAATTATAATGTGACGTCATCAACTAAAATAGTTTCAATAATTAATTTTGAAAAAAGTAGAGAACTAAATGACAAAATATTGAAATTAGTTTCTTATAATTGACTTTTCTATACAAAAAAAATATAAAAACCACTGGTAATTTTTTTTAGACATTCCCAATTAGAAATATAATTGCCTGTTTGGCCTCAACCTACTAAATTTTAAAATATACATCATCATCATCATCATCATCATCATCATCATCCTAGCCTATATACGTCTCACTACAGGGCACAGGCCTCCTCTCATGAGAGGGCTTACAATATACAATAAATAAATAAACACACATCACGGGACAATTAAAACCAATTGACCTAGTCCTAAAGTAAGCAAAGCTTGTTTGTGTTATGGGTACCAGGCAACAGATAAACATACTAAAATAGATGTCAAACATCCAAGACTTGAGAGATTTTCATGCAAATACTGCCGTGACCGGGATTCAGACCTCGAATCAAATCAAATCAAATCAAATCAAATCGTTTATTTGTTAACATAGGTAAGTGTTACAGATGTTACATAAAGTTTTGTGTCACTATGCTTGCCATAAGGCATACAAATATCTAGACTACACATGCAGCATAACTATTCATTAATATATATATATAATATTTTTACGGTAATACAATGTTAAATCGCAAGCATCATAATGGCTCCCCACTAGGCCATTCGGTTGTCAAAACAATGCCATCTACCATCGTATAATGCAACCTGAACCATCCCAGACATGGCTATAACCGATGAGCTCCGTCACTTGGAGCTGTACCTCCTAGAGGAGTTCCGGCGCGGACGCAAGGTCGCTGACCTCTACGAGCTGGTCCAGTACGCTGGCAACATTGTGCCCCGGCTTTACCTGCTGGTCACCGTCGGGCTGGTCTACATTAACACTAACTCCAGTCTGCGGAGGGACTTGCTGAAGGTAAGATTTCGTAATTGTTATCATTGTCAATGGAAAGATGCCCTCTGTGGAAAACAGGGTTCTCTGGAGTTCTGGGCCCTGTACCACAAAAATTACAAGTGCTACAATTCAACAAAATTGTCAAGTTTCTCATAGTAAAATGTTACAATTTTGTTGAATTGTAGCACTTGTAACTTTTGTGGTAAAGGGGGCTGGTTGCAGCTGGAAGTCAATAACATAACATTGTGTTAGTATGGATATGCCGCGGGATTCCGGGTTTTGCGTTGTTAGAAAAGAACAGTTTTTTGTCTTGAGTTTCTCTGCGGGATCGCATTAGAAATGATGAAATCCGCGCAAGAACTAAAGTCGCCGACATAGCTCGAAGAATCGCCACACTCAAGTGGCAGTGGGCAGGGCACATCGCTCGTAGAACTGATGGCCGATGGGGTAAAAAGGTTTTCGAGTGGCGTCCACGGACTGGAAGACGCAGACAAGATGGAGCGACTCCTCGAGCTACGTCAGTATTAACTTTGGTTCTCCTCGGATCTCCACATTTCTGATTCAATCACGCAGGGATGCTCAGAGTATAGCTCGCTCCATCGCTCTAAGTGACTAGGCTTTTTTATGACGCCCATTCTCCCGCGCTAAGTCGAAAAGCGGTATCTCAATGAAAGCTAGTTTCGAGAAAATCGAAGTTTTATAAAAATAGTTATCCTCTTACTTTACAGATAGTTTTTTTTTATTTAAATCCAAAGAATATTCATCGCTATTTTAAAAGTTTAACGGTATAAAATATACGGATATCGGCCTACAACATGTTATTGATATTAATAATGATCTTAATAATTTGAGGTAAAACAGATAGGGAAAACTTTTTAATGCGCTTTTTCACATGTTTTAAATAAGATACCGCTATTTGATTTAGTAACTAAGTCTTAGTTTATTGGATGCGTATTTTTTTAAGCTATTCGATGCCATAAAAATCAATTTAACGATTTTTTTTTGAGATACTGCTTTTCGGCTTAGGACGGCAGCTTGTAAAGGCCACCACAGACCGCAGCGCGGGGCGTGCGCGCGACGCCGACGGAGTTTGCCCGCCCAGCGCGCTGTATAACTAATAAATACGGTGACACACACCGGCAGCGCGGCACACCGTATTTGATTCAGTGTTATTGACCGCGCTGGGCACGCTCCGTTGGCGCCCCGCGCTCCCGGTTTGTTGTGGCCTTAAGTGATAACGTCTCAGTTCCGTATGTCATCACATCACTGGCAACACACTAATTTTTCGAACATACACTCGCCTTCACGGAAGTCGCACACCTACGGATTTTGCTTTCAAGCGAATATTACTCTTATCTTTATAACTTTTATTGCTTTTTTTACCGATTATGCATTGTTATTAAATGGAGGATTAAATTATCTTTCATATGAATCCACACACCCATACTTTCCCTTTAAGACTGTAGGTATAAGGTTTATAACGGCTCGACACAGAAATCTTTGGGTGTGCGATTTTCGTGACGCCGAGTGTATTAATCGGGTAGGTATCGTCGGTTTAGTGGCGTATCCATAACATTTTTTCCTGACTCCCGTCGGCGTGCCACGTAAAGTATAAATCTTCCCAGGTGAATTTTTCGCTTCGAGCCCTTATCTTTCAAAACAAACTGTATCGTCATAGTATTAAGAGGGTACGAAGCGCACCATTTCTCCATACAAACGTAGTCCCCTGTTTCCTCCCTGGATAATGGCTTTGGAGCCAAATTTTTTTTACTGTGTAATCTGTATCTACCACAGCTATGCCCCTATGTTTGGTTTTTTTTCTACTATATTTCATTTAACATAAGAAATATGAGCTTCCAAAAACTGAAAAAATTGCCCAATTTCAACGTCATTTTCAGACACTCGTCAGAAAAGAATCCTTCATATAAACAAGAAAAGGAAAACATACGGGCATAGCTAAATCTGTCCTCTGATTATTTTTGAAAAAAAAAATAATTTTATTGGTCCAGCTTTCGAGAAGAAAACAGGGGACTACGAAATTCTGTTTTGATCAATTTTACGCGCCTGTTAACGGTCTGAGCTGCAGTTGTCCCGCTCTCGAAGTCTCTCAGCCATCGTACCCTCTTAAGGTTCAAATTTAATGTACTTAATGGCTACGGCTCGAAGCGAAAAATTGACCTGGGAAGATTTATACTATAACCGGGCGTTGACGGCACCCTGTCCCCCCAGGACCTGGTGGAGATGTGTCGCGGCGTGCAGCACCCGCTGCGCGGGCTGTTCCTGCGCAACTACCTGCTGCAGTGCACGAGGAACGTGCTGCCGGACGCGCTCACGCCCGAGACCGAGGACTCCGGCACTGTGAGTGTGCTCCGTTACTCCCTAGGTGGTGTGGTGTGGCCCTATACCCTGTCTATTTAACAAGACTTAGCAAGGCCTTCTCACTGTTGCACTTTTGTATGCAAATAAATACTACTACTACGGGCGCAGTGACCCAAAGTGGTTCTTGGCCTCCAACACCAGATTACGCCACGCTTTGCGATCTTGAGCCAGCTCTTGCCAGTCTTCGACCCCGAGGTCCACAAGGTCTTTCAGGACCTCGAATAGGATGCAAATAAATAAATAAAATAAAATAAATAATATCACGGGACAATTCACACCAATTGACCTAGTCCCAAAGTAAGCTAGGAAAGCTTGTGTTATGGGTACCAGGCAACGGATAAACATCCTTATATAGATAGATACATACTTAAATACATATTAAACACCCAAGACCCGAGAACAAACATTCGTATTTTTCATACAAATATCTGCCCCGACAAGGGAATCGAACCCGGGTCCTCAAGCTTCATAGTCAGGTTCTCTAACCACTAGGCCATCTGGTCGTCAAAATGAAAGTGACAAGAAACTGTCAGTGGGCGTCAACAATCTCACGTCGATAGCGGGCTCGGCTTACATGCCGTTTGTTGGAATATTCGTAATATTTCTCGTGATTTTTTGATTTTTCTTGTGGCACCTCAAATAATACGTGTCATGTTTATTCATCTATTAATCATAATTATGTAATTTAAAGTAGTAGATAATAATATTTAAATATGTGCCCTGCAGTGGGACGTATGTGCCGGTGCATCGTCCTTATCGCTGACCAATTACGTGCATTCTCACTCTGAGTACTAACTCTGTTAAATAGACAGAGTATAGTTGGTACGACTTTTGCTACGATAACCGTACGATCAAGCCGAGAAACTCGCACCGTCTAAATGGGTCTATAGTGAAGTAGCTGGTGTCCGCAACGTCTGTGTCCCGCAAGAATTTTGCATGTTAACAGGAGAAAAGGCAGATTTTGTTAATCAAGGATAGCTTTTTATTATTGAAAAACTTTCGGATTGCACTATCAGATTAAGGATGTCTTGAAGAGATACCAGGTCAGGAGTACCCAAAGTATAAAATAAATATAACTTTTTTCTTAGGTCCGCGACGCCATCGACTTTATCCTGATGAACTTCGCGGAGATGAACAAACTGTGGGTCAGGATGCAACATCAAGGACATTCCAGGTCAGCGACTTGCTAGCACCAACATTAGACCCTGTTTACATGATTCCAGTAAAATCATTCTAGTAGCATGACTTTGCGGGGCCGCCATGCTAGTTAGTTACAGAGATCAATCAAGCGCCCCAGTGGCATGCTACTGGAATGATTTTGCTGGAATAATGTAAACAGGGCCTTAGGCGCTTAACCTTCCTAAATTTAATGCGCAAAATCACCCATCTGGTGTCCAATACGCGTGGACGAATTAATATTCGATGGAGACACTTCTTTATGAAATCCTAGGAAGAACTAAAATGTTAGCAGGGTTGGGTTCGTAAGGACTAGATTGCATAACGACTCTATAAGCAATACGTCTTAGTTGCATAAGGTCTTGGTAAGCACAATGTCTTTTTTGCGGAATGCCCTAGTGCAGGGGTTCCCAAAGTATGCGCCGTAGAAAGTAACGAGGGGCGCCGCCGTGAGTCGTGAGTGCGCCGTGGACTGAAAAAGATTGGGAACCCCTGCCCTAGTGAGTAGAATGTCCTAGTTGTTCGATCGACAACTATAGCATAACGCCCGAAGTTGCAAAATGACTAATAGAGTTTACGTCCAAGTTATTAATAAGTCTTGATTGTAAAACGACGCATAAGGAAAAGTGTCTGGATAGCATATGGTCTTGGTAGCAAAACGTCATGATTGCATACCGGCTAGGCTCTGTAGGGACGACTAGTTATTGTCTAGGTCTCGGACGAAGTCGCCGGCAGAAACTAGTCGTTATGCCATTTAGACGTTATTAATGTTTGACGATATGCCTACCTAGTCGTTTTGCTATTACAACATTTTGATATTAGGGCGTTATACAAACAAGACGTAATAGAACTAAGTCCAATCTTAAACCCGGGCATTCTACTATTAAGACGTTTGTACAATTAAACATTTAGCTACCAAGACCTTATGTAACTAAGACGTTTTGCTTATACATCGTGAAATTTTAGTGGTTGTTTTCCCGAAACAAGGTGATTTAGTTTCGATTGTACAATCGATTTATAATTACTATTTTGACTAGAGTCAAAAATCCAATAGTGATTAACGAAAGTCGAAAATGACCGCAAACCAATAGTAACGCTTCGTTGGTACAAGTAGCCTACGATCGTACGATAGGTTAGGTACCAACGAAGCGTTACTATTGGTTTGCGGTCATTTTCGACTTTCGTTTTTCACAATTGGATTTTTGACTCTAGTCAAAATAGTAATTATAAATCGATTGTACAATCGATACTAAATCACCTCGTTTCGGGAAAACAACCACTAAAATTTCACGGTGTATAAGCAAAACGTCTTAGTTACATAAGGTCTTGGTAGCTAAATGTTTAATTGTACAAACGTCTTAATAGTAGAATGCCCGGGTTCAAGATTGGACTTAGTTCTATTACGTCTTGTTTGTATAACGCCCTAATATCAAAATGTTGTAATAGCAAAACGACTAGGTAGGCATATCGTCAAACATTAATAACGTCTAAATGGCATAACGACTAGTTTCTGCCGGCGACTTCGTCCGAGACCTAGACAATAACTAGTCGTCCCTACAGAGCCTAGCCGGTATGCAATCATGACGTTTTGCTACCAAGACCATATGCTATCCAGACACTTTTCCTTATGCGTCGTTTTACAATCAAGACTTATTAATAACTTGGACGTAAACTCTATTAGTCATTTTGCAACTTCGGGCGTTATGCTATAGTTGTCGATCGAACAACTAGGACATTCTACTCACTAGGGCAGGGGTTCCCAATCTTTTTCAGTCCACGGCGCACTCACGACTCACGGCGGCGCCCCTCGTTACTTTCTACGGCGCATACTTTGGGAACCCCTGCACTAGGGCATTCCGCAAAAAAAGACATTGTGCTTACCAAGACCTTATGCAACTAAGACGTATTGCTTATAGAGTCGTTATGCAATCTAGTCCTTACGAACCCAACCCTGTTACCAACATGGCTTGAAGAATATCTTAGATTCAAGTGGCAGTGGGCAGGGCACCTCACTCGTGGACGTGGAACTGGTTGCCGATGGGCCAGAAGTTTATCGAATGGTTCTACGGACCGGACGCAGACGCAGACGCAGTGTAGGTAGGCCTCCAACAAGATGGGGCGACGACTTGTTTAAGGTTGCGGGAACGTGTTGGATTGAAATGGCGCAGCAACGGTCTGTTTAGTGAGACTTGGGGAAGGTCGGCGGACGTCATAGGGCTGAAATGATGACGCCGATGCCTTCTTTATATAATTTTTCGTCTTAGAACTTCGAGGCGCACGAGGTTAGGTTTTATCATTAAGTCAGGGGGGTTTCACTCCGCAGTTTAGGTATGTTCGGCCGGCGCTCCTCCCGGGAGGAGTATTGCAGTAGGTTGTCGCGCGGCGTTCAGTTCGCACGCAAGCCGCGTCGCGCGTAATTAGGCATCTTTTTTTTTCTGTGATTTTTGCAACAAACAATTACTTCTAAATGATGTTATAAATAACTTACTTACATACTAAAGGTAGTTTACTGAATTAATAGTACACTGTTATCTTTCTTGATTTATATACCTACCAAATATGGGCGAGTGGAAACCCTGTGCCCTCGGTTTCGGATCAGCGGTGCCCAACGGAATATGAACGCTCGTATCACACGATAAGTTTTAATTTCGCGTGCACGCAGCAGGAGTAGGAAAGTTTTTATACCTAAAGTCGACCTCTGTTCGAGAGTGATCCTTCTGTACGTCAGTACTATTACTTATTCTGTGATTAAGTCGAGTTGTGATTAATGGTGGTGTTTGTCAATATTCAGCAACCTCTTTCTAGAATAGCAGACCTGATGTACATAGTTCGGTCTTTCAGAGACAAGGAGCGTCGCGAGCGCGAGCGTTCGGAGCTTCGGATCCTGGTGGGGACGAACCTGGTGCGGCTGTCCCAGCTGGAGTGCATCAGCGTCGGGGAGTACCGGCGCGCCGTGCTGCCGGCCATCCTGGAGCAGGTGGTGTCCTGCCGGGACGCCATCGCGCAGGAGTACCTGCAGGAGTGCTGCATACAGGTGCCCGCTGCCCACTGCCCACTGCCCACTGCCCACTGCTGGGTGCAGCAGCGTCGGGGAGTACCGGCGCGCCGTGCTGCCGGCCATCCTGGAGCAGGTGGTGTCCTGCCGGGACGCCATCGCGCAGGAGTACCTGCAGGAGTGCTGCATACAGGTGCCCGCTGCCCACTGCCCACTGCCCACTGCCCACTGCTGGGTGCAGCAGCGTCGGGGAGTACCGGCGCGCCGTGCTGCCGGCCATCCTGGAGCAGGTGGTGTCCTGCCGGGACGCCATCGCGCAGGAGTACCTGCAGGAGTGCTGCATACAGGTGCCCGCTGCCCACTGCCCACTGCCCACTGCCCACTGCTGGGTGCAGCAGCTTGCTGGCCACTGGGGTTGTGACGACGATTTTTCAATACAGTGATTCGTTTTCGAGATGTTCCTTTAATGTCAAACTAAAAAAGTCTCTCGGTAGAGGGCATTAACATAGATGCGCTTTATCACTGCCTAATGTGATTATAACAGACTGAAGTGTACGATGTATGGGAAAGATTCGTCGCTAACTTCTAGACCAGTGATGGTGTAGGGGTAAGCACGCAGCACGGAACGCTGAGGACCTGGGTTCGATTCCCAGCATTGGTCTTTTTTCTGGGGTTTTTTCTGAGCATCTATATTTCAGTTTGTATTTAGTTTGAAATATATGGTTTCACGGGATGACCGTAAAAGTAATAAAAAAATGAAGTTGAAGAAAATAAAAAATAAATAGAAAAAGATACTTCATACTTAACATGCAAATTCTGTTAAAATTGAACGTTCCCCTCTAAAATTTAAACTGTTGGTTTGAAAAATTTGAAAAAAGTCATGATGGGAGTCAATATCAAATTAACAAAGAAAACTATACCGGCCTGAACTGTAAAATACTAATTGACAACCTTTCATTTTTTTAACACCCGAAAATTACTGCAGGAATCGAAAGAGTTTCGCTTCCTGAACACGGAAAAATATTTATTATAATTTATTTCTCCATATTTAAAAAAATACAACAAATTTAAAAACATATATGAACTTACAAATAGTGCCACATATTAGATATGTTTCCTTTACCTACCCTTTTCACTAGAAAAAAGAGCTGTCATAATTTTAAATTTGATAACAACCTTAACGTCAAATTTACGTCATCACTTTTTTTTAATAGAGACTAGACAGAAATAATGGATCTATTCTATCGTTACGATCTTTTAGAATAAGCACATCTTTAAAAAATTGTAACAAATTAATTAATAATCCTAGTGAAAATTTAAAACTATCAGCGTCTTTCTCTTTCCAAACAGAATACAGAGAGCGAATCAAATTAAAGTCTTAAAAATATGAAATGTTTTCAATTGTGACGGCTGCGGAACCCTATCCTGAGGCCGTATTCTCTAACGCTTCTGACGCTTGCCTTCGCTTTCGCCATATCTTTCTGTCATCATCTTATACCATTTCACAGAAAGAAATAGTGATTGCCTTCGCGTCAGTAACGTTATGGCTCGTCTACATAATGGCCCGTGGTGGGCGATTAAAAAAGTGGCCATCATCGCCGCGATTATGGGTCGCTCTCTACACAATCGTGCCTGTTCATTTACTCACTGCCGCCTGTTGATCATTGGCACGCATTCCTTTGATGTAACGACAATACAATACAATACAATGACTCTTTATTGTACACCAGAAATAGTAAGCGATACAGAAAACAGGTACACAGAGAGAAAGTTACAAGGTAAGCAATAGGCGGCCTTATCGCTTAAGAGCGATCTCTTCCAGGCAACCCTTTAACAGAAAGAAGGAAGGACTAGTTTACAGCAGGTGGTGCATCAACAGTGGATCGGAAAATTAAACACAGCAAAAAATAGTACATCTACTCATACATACATCGTACATACAATAGACGTCAAAAATAAATATAGGCAGTGGGATAAACAGCCACATATAAATAAATAAATAAACTAGGTATAATAAAGTTAACTATTACAAGATGACAGATAGTGCTCCTCAAGCATAGATTTAAAGATTGACAGAGATTTTGCCCGTCGTAAGTCAATCGGTAAGGAATTCCACAACCGAATAGCCTGGACAGTAATACTCCGATTATTCCCGATTACAGGCAACGATGGCCTCACACACTCACAGCCGATTATGCTCTCTTCACAATCGTGCATGCCCGTACTCGGCCGTCATGCGCCATCTATTGTGTAGAGGAGCCGTTAGACAATAAGCCTGCTGGGCGTGTCACGCTCTTGCTATGATAATTCCGCCCCTTGATTTGAGTGTGCGTGGTGTCAGGTGTTCCCTGATGAGTTCCACCTGGCGACGCTGCAGCCGTTCCTGAAGTCGTGCGCCGAGCTGCAGCCCGGAGTCAACATCAAGAACATCATCATCGCGCTCATCGAACGCCTCGCCGCCTACACGCAGGTAAACCGTCATGGAATCGACCACTACCGCTTTTCAAGAGGGGGGGGGGGAAGGGTCTGGCCCCTGAGATGCCATAGCTGGGATTCATGGGGGTAATGGGATCTGGTTCTCTGATTTTTCCCAACTAAAGAAGAAAAAGAAGAAGACATTTATTCACTTTTGCATGACACTGTGACAATGTGTAATGGACGAGGTAATAGAACAGGATCTAGGTGGTAATCACGGCTGATGAGGATCGGTTCCGGTACACAATTGTCCAAATAGTCCAGGGTCTAGTCACGGGCCCGGACTGAAGATATAGGCAGCCACTCACGCCAACCACTAGATAGTTCAATAAGCACAGAACTTGGCCAAGCTTTTAGATCAGTCACGTGACGCGCGCGTTCAGTTCAATATTCGGAAGTCCAATGATCCCAAGGCGCTTGTCTCAGAGTACAGGAGATGAGGGTAGTTCGGTATTACGCGGACGAGGATGAGGGTAGAGGATACTTACACTGTGTCACAACACACATACCTATACAAGAAAGCACACACACACATTTGTTTTTCTTTATGTTAGACAGGCCAGACAAGTAGTAGTAGGTCACCAGATGTTAAATGATCACCACTGTCCATAGATTCATTTCACACAAATGAAAAAAAAAAACAAAGATAAAATATAACGAACAATGGAGTAATAAATAAACATGTACATACACAACTCTGCATGTGTGTCCCCGCAAAAGTGAAACGGTCGCTGACTCAGCATTACGCTGAGGCGTTAGACGCCTGCAGCGCTGATTTTCTGTCAGAACCGTGTGTGACTCACGGAACGATACACAAATATACTATATGAACCACTGATACTAAACTGATTCATTTCCCGTTTTATTTTCCGAAACTGTGAGTACTTCAAGATATAGGGTTCCACAGGATCGTTATGAAATAGTTTACAGTTTCAGAAAAACAGTTGGTAAATGAATCAGTTGGGAATAATATTTTCGGCGAAAAGGTGGAATTCCCCCCTCTTTATGCTTCTGGAGTCACCAGGGCCCAATTGCATAACAAAGTACAACTAATATTACAAGCGGAACTCTCGCTTCAGTTATACAGGGTAATTTTTTAATAAGTGCACAAATTTTAATATGTCATTCAGTATCGTTAAAATAACAAATTTCAGAATTTTTCATTATAATATTTATTACTTAATTTTTTGGTTTTTCATAGTAAGTTTGTAACTCGAACAATTATTGGATGAATTACTATATCCAACCCAAATTTCAAAATGTGATGAAATAAATTCTCGAACAGATAGATAATCGTGATCTATCAACAATACTGAATCAAATATCAAAATCTGTGCACTGACTAAAAAACTACCCTGTATTAACTAGAAAGGGAGTTCCGCTTGTAATATAAGTTGTACTTTGTTTAGACGACCAGATGGCCTAGTGGTTAGAGAACCTGACTACGAAGCTTGAGGTCCCGGGTTCGATTCCCGTGTCGGGGCAGATATTTGTATGAAAAATACGAATGTTGGTTCTCGGGTCTTGGGTGTGTAATATGTATTTAAGTATGTATCTATCTATGTCAGTATGCTTAGTACCCATAACACACAAGCTTTGCTTAGGTTACTTTGGGACTAGGTCAATTGGTGTGAATTGTCCCGTGATATTTATTTATTTACTTATTTGTTATCCAATTGGGCCCAGGTTAGAAGTAGTGAAACATGACTGGGGCTCTAGTGAAAAAGGGGTTAGTTCTGCAGAAGTTGAACGGCTAATTTCGACTTAACCTCCTTTACACGTAGAATAAAAAATAGCTGTTTAATTTGTGCAGACTTAACCCTGTTTGACTAGAGTCGTACCCTGGCCAGGTGTTTGAGAACCCTCATCTCTCCTACTCATTGCAGGATGGCTTATCTCTGCTAAATACTATTGTTTGTCTCAGCGCAACGAGGGCGGAGTGAACTTGACAGTGTCGGAGGACGGGCAAGAACAAGAGGTTCAGCTGTTTGAAGTATTCTCCGACCAAGTGGCCGCCATTACGCAGGTAAGGTTTACCCACTAACGTCGATAAGCCAAAGGCTACTTACTATACACCATTTAATTGAGAATTATAAACCACAACAACATTATATTGCGGCTCGTGAACTGTAATCTCTTTACAATTTGTACTAGAGAAACAATTGACGGCACGCAAATAAAGTGACATTAAAATAATTTTATTTTGCGGCTCCCAGGCTATTGTACTATACTATTTGCTAGGTAAGAAATAGTTGACGAGCCGCAATATAATGATGTTGTGGTTTTCAATTCTAAATTAAATGAAGTATAGAAACACAGGGAAGCTTAAAGTTCTATCTTACAGACTGGCTACAACCAAAGAGTCGTTTCTGGGAAGGAAACGGATACAAAATTCAAATCCATTGTGAAGAAAACATTAATATCTAAGTGTAAATTATTATCAATAAATAAATAAATAATAATAAATAATATCCAAGGCGTACTATTAAAACTTTTTAACGAAAAATTAAACCGCCGAAAAAAACTGAAAAGCAATAAACAATTAATCTCTTTTATTTAACTTTAATAACTAAGTTCTTCGCTCACCCGGATCAATCATGATTAATTGATTAGATTGCTTAAGGGCGACATCTCTTGGCCAGGTGAGCGGTTAGTTACGAACTCAAACTCAAACTCTTTATTGCATTTAAATGTTGTGTGTTGACGAAGGAGTGTTGACGTCTCTCGATGAGAGGATAACATAGATGTCGCTAGTATCGCTGCAAAAGTGATTAAAAGCTAGCTGAGATGTGTGATGCATAGGAAAAATTTGTGTCTAAACTCCTTACCAGTGGTGGTGTAGGGGTTTAGCGCGCAGCACGGAATGCTGAGGACCTGGGTTCGATTCCCAGCGCTGGTCTTTTTTCAAGGATTTTCTGTGCATCCATGTTTCAGTTTGTATTTAGTATGAAATATATGGATTTCACGGGATGACCGTAAAAGTAAAAAACTTGGGAGTTGAAAAAATAAAAAATACAAAAAGACTCCAAAAAAAACAATATTGACTTAAATTGCCATTTTAATTTTTTAAAGATTTGTATCTGACATTTTTTTGCTAAAAACTTAAATTTCAATCATCTCAGAAATGGGACAAAAAAATGATTGCAAATGACCTCCCCCATAACCCCTTAACGGGAATAGGTCGACTTACCAATAACCCTGTATAAAAAATGCGTACGATAAGGCAACCCCTTGAAATATATTTTGCGTTGGGGTACACTGTAAGTAGTGTCACTTTACTGGCACTGTCAAAGTGCTAGATGTCAGGCAGCGGGTCCAAATCAAACTCCGTAGTATAATCCACGCGTAAATTGTGAAGAATTCTAACCACACAGAATAAAGTACGATTTGGAGCGGTCACGCAATTCACACCAATGTCAAATAAATAATAAACAATAATCTTTATTTAAACAACAAATTGTTTCACAACTTACTCACAAGTGACATTCGGACTTAATGGTAACTCGCAATGGTATACAAGGATACAATTACAGATGTAATGTTAACACAATAAAACCGATTCGTCTCAAAAATATTCAGAACCTACGATTTTATGCTACGTAGTGAGTAAGCGTCTTCTGCTCCCCGTACTAGTAAAAACTGTATCACGGTGGAGCAGGATACACCATACCCTTACCTTAATAAACTGGTTTTGCATCATATTACAATTACCGGAAGTAAAAAAGAAACATAGTCTTCAAAACAGATTAAAAGTTAGAACAAAATAAAAAAAACTTTGAACAGAGAATCATCGCAAACTAACCGCCAGCAGCGCATTCGCCGGCTAATTAATTTTAACTTGTAAACATGCAGTATACGCAAAAAAAGCAAATACATTAGTCCTTAACTTAGTGCAGGCCGAGTGAAATCCATTTTTCGTTTAAACACCACAGATTACTTGTATTAATCGACTAGGCACAAAGAAACAAAAACAAAAAAAAAAAATAAAGTAAAAAATAATGAAAAGAAAAATAACTATAGGTATGACTGCATATTATGTTAGGATGCGGGTGTTTATGAATGTGTTTGTGCATGTATGTGTTCGTGTGTGCATGCGTGCGTGTGTTTGTAAATGTGTGTGAGTGTGTGTATATGTGTGTGTGTGAGTGTGCGTGTGTGTGTGTCTGTTTGTATGTTTGTGGGTGCGTGTATAAATTTGTGTGTGAAGCCATTTATTTATTTTAATAGTTGTTCGGTAAGTTCATAATTTAACAGCTTTAGATATTTATCTAATTTTAATCTGCAGGAATAGTCATTAAGTATTCGCAAATCTATATTTCTGCTTAATCTATTATAAATAATTGGTCCAAGTACATTGATAAATCTTTATGCAAATTTAGTATTATGTTGGGGTATACAATAAACAATATCAGTTCTTCTTATGAAGGTCATCGCTTATTTGTTATGTAATAAATTCATTACATTATATTAAAATTAAATAACTACAGAAAACGAGTTGAAAAGCATTTATCTCGAAATGGTTTTCGATTTACTATAACATTGTAAAAAAATAGCCATCCCCAATTGGTCACAGAGCCGCACAGACATGCCTCCAGAAGACACGCTGAGTCTGCAGCTGGCGTTGTTGCGGCTGGCGCAGCGCTGCCACCCCGCCACCCTGCACTATGTGGACCGAGTGCTCGCGCACACTGGCAACATCTGCAAGGACATTCTGCACCAGAGGTGGGTGGGTGGGGCCAAACATGTGTCTGTAAAGGTCTACTAATGTTTCGCAAATTACTAAACCCAAACAGATTCATTTGGCAAATGATTCATTTCCCAGCTGTTTATTTTTTCTGAAACTGTAAATCTTTCAGGATTGTTATAAAACAAACAAACCCAACCTTTCTTTTTGTGGTGGGAAAATGCGTTACGCATACTACCGCGCCGTGGGCACGGCGCGGAGGTTATCTGGGACTCTCCTCCCCCGCGACCTCCTTCACTAGCGGAAGGAGAGGGGGAAGCGAAACAAACCTAACCTGACCTGACCTACAGAATAGTCCTGAAATATATCCTGAATAGTTTACGGTTTCAGAAAAAATAAAAATTTGGGAAATGATACATTTGCCAAATGAATCAGTTTGGGAAAAATAATTTGCCAAACGGAAGTACACCGTCTGTAAAACTTTATCGATGAGCTGTGTTCTTCATCATTTCAGCCGTAATAGTACACTGCCTCCCCCAAGGTTTTCCGAAGAGACCGGTCTTGCGCCATCCGCTCCCAAAGCGTTCCCGCAACCTTAACCAGGTTATGTGAGGCCTACCTCCACTGCTACGTGCCCCCCCTTCCCCCATCATCATCATCATCATTTCTGCCGAAAGACGTCCACTGCTGCTGAACATAGGCCTCCCCCGAGGCTCGCCAAACAGATCGGTTCCGTGCCACCCGCATCCAACGCGATCCCGCAACCTTAACCGGGGCGCCGCTCCATTGTTGGAGGCCTACCTGCACTGCGTCTTCCGGTCCGTGGACGCCACTCGAGAACTTTTTTTGCCCCATCGGCAGATTTGTCAGCATGCAATTACTTGTTTTTTTTTCTTACAACAGCGGCAAAACCCACCTGGAACAGAACACGGCCGTGTTCAAAGAGCTGATGAAGATCCTGAAGCTCCCCGGGGAGCATTACAAGGACGTGCTGACCCTCACGAAGCTGGCGCACTACCAGCCGCTCATAGCGCACCTGCCGCATGCCGGCCGCGCCGCGCTCGCCGCGCACCTGGCCACGCTGCTCATAGACGCCGGCACCGCCGTGGCCACGCCCGAGCACGTGAGTGACCTCAGCCCACAGCTGGGCCTACCCGCTGCCGCCAAGATCGTCGCCCCACCTAAACGTTTACTCTCCACAAACATCCGCTCTAACGAAAGGTCCGCTCTGCTAAAAGAGATTTACT
>OX402067.1:2500-15000 GCA_947859365.1 Archips crataeganus | reverse complement strand
AAACACAATATTTTACAAACCATTATCCTTAATTTCTAACTTAGTTTTATTGCTTACCATACATTGACTTACATTATCTAATTACAATTTACACAATTTGTTGTATGCTAAACTTAAATATACATCATTATATTTTGCTAGCATACATTCCTACCTATTTTTGTTTTTACTAATCAATTTGTTCGCTATTTTAATGCAGTACTTAAAAAATTTATCCCTGTGTTTCCCCTTAATTATGAACTTTATATTTTCGGCTGTTACTTCCATTTCAATTTCATTCTCTAAATTTAACCTATCTAGTGCATGTATTGGGCAACACGAAATTGCGTGGATGATACTTTCCGGAACTCCTGGTTCACAGGAGCACGACGGGTCCTCTTTGCACTTGAATCGACTCAAATACTCTGAGAACCCGCCATGCCCCGTCAGAACCTGTGTAAGTGTACCACGTGGTTTTAATTTACGTACCATCCTGTACGCCTCTATCGCGTCAGGAAAGAAGAGCCTGGTTGTTGAGGCTGTGTCACTCGTTCCGTATCTAAGGTTCCACACCTCAAGCGTTCCCAATCTAAGGGTCCGCTTGACGTGCGAAACCGGACAGAGGTCATAACTTGCTCGTCCCTTGGAGCCCAAAGCAGCCTCCTTAGCCAGCTGATCGGCCCTCTCATTTCCCTCCATTCCTATATGCGCCTTAATCCAATGCAGGGAGAATTTCTTGCTTTGCGAAGCAAGCGTCCTAATATTCTCCCTAGCTTTAACCGCTAACGGATGACGACATTGGTGGTTCGTGACGGTCTGGAGGGCTGCTTTAGAGTCACTATAGACTCCAAAGGACGATGCCTTGTTCCTAACTGCAATCTGAGTCGCCTCACACAGAGCCAAGAGCTCCGCCTGATAGACCGTGCCGTATGATGGCAGAGCAAGCTTACGGGCCATGGTCTCCCTGCCGCCCTTCCATAAGGACAACGCAGCCCCGACCCTACCCTCGATTTTGCTGCCATCTGTGAAAATACGGACTTCGTAGTCACTATTCCGGTCTAGCGACTCCTGATCATGTAAACTAACGAATTCCAAGCTCATACGATCTGCCGGATGGGGCGCCTCCAGCGCGGGTGCCATCCGCTCTACCTCCCTGTCGCATAGCTCCCGAAGGGGTACACCCCTCTTGGCTTCATACAATGAAGCTGCCTCTCGTACCCGGAGGTCGAGGGGGAGCATCCCCGCCAGCAGCAGCGTAGCGTTCAGGGAGACAGTGCGGTAGGCACCGCACTGTTTCTGCGCAATTCCGCGTTGCAAAACCTCAAACTGTTTCCTGGACATTATCTTATCGGCTGCCGGCGCCCATACACTCGCGGCATACAGCACAACCGGTTCAATTGCGGCAACGTAAATGGTCCGGACCACCTCAGGATGGAGTCCCCAATTCACCTTCGCCGCCTTCGCCAGCTGTCTATAAATGCCCGTGGCCTTCCTACAAACATTTGCGATGTGAGAATTGAATGTCAGCTTATGGTCCATGGTAACCCCGAGAAGCTTGATCTCCTTTGCCAAGCCGATCTCTACCCCGCCCATGGTCAGCCGCGGGGCATCGTAAACAAGCCGCCTCGTTATAACCATAGCACTGGTCTTATGCGGGGCAAACCTCAGCTTGTTCTCGACACCCCACAACCGAACATGTTCAAGAGCAGGGTTAGCTCGTCTCTCGATCTCATGAGACGTTGCCCCATCATAGACCAAAACCACATCGTCTGCGAAAGCCTGACAAAAGTCACCCCTACCCTGTAAGCTTCTCAATAGAGGATCCAGCAAGAGATTCCACAATATGGGGCCTCCAATGGAGCCCTGAACACAGCCTTTCTCAGTACTCCTTACATGCTGCTCCCCTGAATAACGCACTAATACCTCTCGGTCTTTAAGGTAACTATCGATGACCCTCCTCAAGTTCCACGGGCAATTTTCCTCCGCCAGCCGGACTCTAATCGCTGGCCACCAAGCGCTATCGAAGGCTCCCTCTATGTCCAAAGATATAACAGTTATGATCCTCTTTTGATCCAACTTGCTGCGGATGTGCTGCATCAAGTTATAGAGGGAGTCTTCGGTGCTTCTCTGTGGCATGAATCCATACTGGCGAGGACTTATTTTAGGCAACAAGTGGAACTTGAGGCGAGCCATCAACATCTTCTCGTACGTCTTACCGAGGACAGAAAGGAGACCGATTGGCCTGTGTGACTTAGGGACCGTGTAGTCACTCCTGCCAGGCTTCCGCAAAATAACAACCACCGCCCTTTTCCATGCAATCGGAAAGTAACCGTACTCCAGACACTTGTTAAGGAACGCAAGAAAGAGCTCCGGATGACTACTTATAGCGCGAAAGCAAATGTCAGCCGTAAAGCCATCCTCGCCCGGAGCCTTTTTTGGGTTAAAGGACCTACTTGCGGTAACTAACTCTTCCATCGTGAATGGCGGGTCACAGGCACCAACTTGCTCCCCGGCA
Source organism: Archips crataeganus (assembly GCA_947859365.1). NCBI lineage: Eukaryota > Metazoa > Arthropoda > Insecta > Lepidoptera > Tortricidae > Archips > Archips crataeganus. The sequence continues at coordinate 12,506 of OX402067.1, read as the reverse complement.
TTCACCCTCTCCGCTCTCTGCCGGATAGCTTGGTGGCACTCATTGTCACCGATTGCGAGGTCCTCCGGATAGAAAGACTCCGCCAGAAATTTGGCGGAATCCTTCGCGTCCAGCACCTCCCCGTTCCTAACCAGTGGCAAATCCTCATCCCTCCGTGACGTCCTTCCTATCACCCTATAAATTCCTTCCCACATTCCTTCCCTATCCTGTTTATTGCAAAACTCTTTCCAACTCTCTATTTGGGCTTTAGTTGCTTCTTCCTCATACTCTTTTTTCGCTTCCAGATAAGCGCTGACTACATACGGCCTCCGGACAGGGGCTGCACATCTGATCCTTCGCTTCCTTCGAGCGACCTCCTGCTTCATCCCCGCGAGCTTCTCCGACCACCATGGAATGGTAAGTGTTTCTTTAAGTTTCTTTATAGGCATAGAGTGTGTACAAGCTGTTGTTAGTGCTTCTATAATTTCCTGGGTTATTTTATCTATTTCTTCTGTATTCCCTATCTGTTCTATTTTAGATGTTGTAATCTCTTTGTCCAGCAATAATTGGTTCAGTTTCACATGAAACTCTCCCCAATTAGCTTTCCTCGTATTATATTTTCTAGTGGTCCGGGACGTACTCATACCTTTAGACCTCTGCAATTTTAAGTGAAACAATATCCCATTGTGGTCGGAGCTCGTAAGGCCTTCTTCCACCCTCCAGTCGCTGACCAAGTCCAGAATGCCCACTGAGCAAGCCGTAACATCAACAAAACTTTGATATCTTTTACCACCTCTAATGGTATCAAAGGTAGGTATTTTTCCCGTATTTAATATAGCCAAATTGAGTTCGTCTAAGCAGCCGGCAAGCTCTCCCCCCCGATGATCATTTACAGGACTACCCCACCAGATACTCTTAGCGTTCACGTCTCCTCCAACAATCCAACCCGACGAACCGACTTGCTGGTCTATCCGGGCCAGGCAATCCAGGTCCGCACCTATGGGATGGTCATGTTGGGGACACTCGAAGTAAACAGAGGCCAATGTGATCCTCCAGGCACCGGTTTGGATCCTTACCACAACGATGTTATTTGTGGTGAGTTGGGGAAACTGTACCACATCCAGCTCCTGGTCAAAGACCGCTATCGCGGCCTTTACAGTCCCCCCGCCCGCCCCGGTGTTCTGGAAGATCCTCACGCCTCTGCGACCCCTCATCTCCCCAACCGACCCCACGTACGGCTCCTGGATGAGTGCGACTGCAACTCTACGCCTTTCCGCCTCAATCATCAGCTCATCGGTCGCCAGTTTGGATCGCTGGAGGTTCGCTTGCGCTATTTTATACTCTCTTTTTGTGTCCTGGCTGCCCTTAGCAATACGCTACGGTAGCCCTAGCTATTTCGTCCCACCTTTTCCTTGTCGGGCACTCATAGCTAAACGCGTCATGCTCTGCTCGTTCCAAACCGCCCCTCACACAATTTTTACAACTCGGGGGCACACGCGCAAGGAAATCAACACACTCACTTCTTAGGTGTGGGCCACCGCAATGACTGCACAGATCCACCGTCTCCGTGCAGTATTTTTTGCCATGTCCAAAACCCAAGCAGCGAGTGCACTGCATCAGCGGGGTCTGATCCTCCACCCGAATACGCTGAAGATCAATACGCGCGTAGCCCCTCTCCAGCATTCTACGCCAGATGGTCGGCGAGACACTGATTACAACGTGGCTAGTATGGGGGTTTCTCGTTCTCCTTCGATACTTGACCTTTACCCTGTCATTCTCTGCGTCGAGGTCGGAGAAAACAGCCCGATTCTGGTTCTTCAGTGCCTTCACTATATCCTCGTCCGTGTTCACCGCGAGTACGCTCCTGAGAACCAGCAACGGGTCCCTGTTCTCTACCTCCTCCACGCTGAGATCAACTCCATCCTTTTTCAGCCTCTCCTTGATTCGGTCCCTATCCTCCCTTGTCCTGAGTCCAATTATTACCTTTCTATCCCTTGCCTTCCTTACCTTCTCCACCTTTATCCACCCTTCCTTCGCATCAACCGCCTTCCTGATTTTATCCAAAACCACTTCTCCAGACTCCGCCTCGTTTCTGGAGGTAACACACACCGAGTGTAAAGTACCCCGCTTCTGAGTAGGTTTTTCAGGGTGACCGGCAGTTGCTTCGGCATATGTTTTTTCGGCCATCTTCGCAAGGGTGAACTCAAGCGTCTCCCTTAGCTCTACCATCTTTTGATTATTCTCCTCCAGGAGCTTTTTATGTACCTCAATACTCTCCGTTAGTATGTGACCGGTAGGATTTAAAGGTTCATAGGTAATAGCAGGTATTTCGGGCTCAGGTTTATCTGGACCAGCCTGCCCCTTTTTCACTTTAGGCATATCTGCAGCCTTCGCCCCATCAGCGCTCTTAACAAGCTGATACAGCCTATCAAGAGCGATCGTTACCTCGACCTTTATCTCGGTCTTTAAATTTTTAGCCGCGTTAAGGTGAGTTTTCCCCTTATGGAGAACCCTCCTTGCCTCAGCCACCGTCCCGGAGACTGGCTCCTTAGGGGTAGAAGTTTTTGGCACGACCGGTCGCTTGTTGGTAGCAGAAGACCTACTCCCTGAGGGACCCGCCTTAGTGTTATCTTCCGACAAAGTTTGGGTGGTGTTTAATCGACCTGCTTCCCACTCCCCAATACTTTGTCTGACCCTAGCCACAGGACTAACTAAATTAGGGGAAGAATCACTTGCCGCTGGGGCTGCCTTGCCAACAGGAGTCCTGATACCGAACATGTTGGAGGTTTGAATCACACTAGTAGGTCGACACAGCTGAACCCAATCAATTGTAAAAGTCGTAAAAGTGGTGTCAACTGTATCTTCCAATAAATCAAATTAAAACCAAATGAAAATGGGGTTTGTCACTCAATACTACAACAAGTGAGTCCCAGACTCAGTCCTTATATAAGCAACTGTAAAAAGGCTGCCTGTCAACTTAAAAATCCCCACAGAAGTAAATAAAACAAAAAAAATTGAAAAATAGGAAAAATTTGTTTTCTTCTGTCATACACAGGGTCAAAATAACAATTCAAGACAACGCAATATAAAGTAACAAGATACCAGAAGAAAAAAATTTTTGAAAATTATTAAATACAAAAATAGACTCTATGTAGAGCCTGTATCAACATAAAACAGATCTGCACTACACAGTGCAAGTCTTAAAATTACTTACGGCTAACAATAAAATAAAAATAAAATTTTTTTTTTTTTTTTTTTTTTTTTCGTCTTAAACCTAATTCGGCTCTATGTAGAGCAACGTGACTCCACCCAAGGGATAGCTCTCCCCAAGCGCTCTCAGGGGACACCAAGCACGCCCCGCTAGCTCCAAGGGTTCCAGAGATATGACCGGTCACAGTTTCCGGTACCAAAAACAAGATGGCCGCCGAAAACCGATACCAGGACGTATCTCGGGAACCAGTGGTCCAATCGGAACGCGGTTTCCTTCCCCTAAGAGAGCTCTTCGAGACGCACCGTTAGAGACCCGTTTCAGGAAGATCGGAGTCCTGAAAAATTTTCAGGAACAAACTGTCCAAATCCTTCCTGAAAAAGATCTCGCCGGGTAGAGTTCCGACCGGGCTCCCTAACAAAGAAAACCCCAGAACTCTAGGACACACCGTTCCGGAGATATCGGAGGTGGAAAAACTCCAAGATGGCGGCCAGAACTGTCAAACACAAGTTTTGACCGCCAACAACTCCGCTCCCGGTGGTCGTAGGACTGCGGGATTTTCTATGTCCGGCTTCGCTCTAACTCCTCTATCCGCCGGAACCGCTTCCGGGAGACAAATTTTTCAGGGCCTGAAATGGCCTGAAAAGTAGAGGGGCGGGTAGACAACAAGCCCCCGGATCTACTGAAGAAAACCGCAGATCGCTGAGACCCCTAGTTCCCGAGTTATAGCGGCTGAAAGAAAAGAAAAATGGCCGCCGAGCTGTCAAACTCCAACTATAGGAGTTGATAACTCTGGAACCAGGCGTCGGAGGACTACCGGGATTTCTCCAGCAGTATTCCCACGACCTCCTCTTGCTCCCTAAAGCGTTTCCAGCCCAAAAAAGTGTTGTGCGCCAGAAATGAAAAATTTTGGTGGGAGCGTGTAGGGGCCGAAAAATAACACACAAGAAAGGTTTTCCCAAATTTCTACGACCAAGGGTTCGGGAGATAATTAGGAATTAAAATCTGGTACCTAAAACAAAATGGCCGAAAAAAGTCTAACTTCTTTAATTTAAATAATTTCCGACCCGCGCGACGGCTTATGTCGGATAATACACCCACTATAAGCACAATCCCGTGGTCGGAAATGAATAAAAACAATTAATTTAGGAATTATAACAAAATTTAGAAATAAATTAATATCTCCCGAACGGTTGGTCACAAAAATATGAAAAAATACACAAAAAATAGAAGAAAACAAGGCGCACAAGATACAATATAAAACAGTTCAGAAATAAATAAAAAAGTAGGAAAATTTTGGAAAAAACAAAAAATTCAGTTTTCCGAAAAATTTTCTAAATCCTAGAGCCGAAAAAATTTTTTAAAAGCTAGGGTCACGTAAAGCCGCCTTGCCCGCAAATTATAGCGGCAGCAAAACCCGCGCGTCTCAAACGACTTGGGCACAAAGTCTAGTCAAAGTTATCACTTTTAAAAATTTATTGTCCGAAAACTAAAAGAGCTAAAAATATCCAACTTGCGGTTCCGTGCTACTGCAACTGCAAGGCTCCTTCCCACGAAGTTGCGTCGCTCTGCCACTGCCAGAAGACCGACCACGCCGACACGTGGTTTTCAGTTTTTTCAATTTTCCGCCGGATTTCCTCAGCGGAAAAATCCGCGAGTTAGCTCGGCGGAAAGAGAGCGCTGAGGCGCACACGGCGATGCGCCGCAACCAATAGGTCGCAGCGACTAATCGCACGCCGCACGCAGTTGAAGATGAAATTTCTCACTTTAACCTCAAAAAGTGAGGTTATTTCACACAAACTTTTTTGCCTTTCACTTTAGACACTTGATTTCACCTCGCCCACATGCGCGTCGATGGGGCGATTCCAATGGTGTATCACACTTGTAAATCGGACGAGAAATAACCACTTTTTCGATTTTTTAAGTGCGGAGCACGTGGAATTCGTGACGTTCAAGAGCGCGGATCGAACGTAACTGGTTAGGTTAGGTTAGGTTAGGTTAGGTTAGGTTAGGTTAGGTTAGGTTAGGTTAGGTTAGGTTAGGTTAGGTTAGGTTAGGTTAGGTTAGGTTAGGTTAGGTTAGGTTAGGTTAGGTTAGGTTAGGTTAGGTTAGGTTAGGTTAGGTTAGGTTAGGTTAGGTTAGGTTAGGTTAGGTTAGGTTAGGTTAGGTTAGGTTAGGTTAGGTTAGGTTAGGTTAGGTTAGGTTAGGTTAGGTTAGGTTAGGTTAGGTTAGGTTAGGTTAGGTTAGGTTAGGTTAGGTTAGGTTAGGTTAGGTTAGGTTAGGTTAGGTTAGGTTAGGTTAGGTTAGGTTAGGTTAGGTTAGGTTAGGTTAGGTTAGGTTAGGTTAGGTTAGGTTAGGTTAGGTTAGGTTAGGTTAGGTTAGGTTAGGTTAGGTTAGGTTAGGTTAGGTTAGGTTAGGTTAGGTTAGGTTAGGTTAGGTTAGGTTAGGTTAGGTTAGGTTAGGTTAGGTTAGGTTAGGTTAGGTTAGGTTAGGTTAGGTTAGGTTAGGTTAGGTTAGGTTAGGTTAGGTTAGGTTAGGTTAGGTTAGGTTAGGTTAGGTTAGGTTAGGTTAGGTTAGGTTAGGTTAGGTTAGGTTAGGTTAGGTTAGGTTAGGTTAGGTTAGGTTAGGTTAGGTTAGGTTAGGTTAGGTTAGGTTAGGTTAGGTTAGGTTAGGTTAGGTTAGGTTAGGTTAGGTTAGGTTAGGTTAGGTTAGGTTAGGTTAGGTTAGGTTAGGTTAGGTTAGGTTAGGTTAGGTTAGGTTAGGTTAGGTTAGGTTAGGTTAGGTTAGGTTAGGTTAGGTTAGGTTAGGTTAGGTTAGGTTAGGTTAGGTTAGGTTAGGTTAGGTTAGGTTAGGTTAGGTTAGGTTAGGTTAGGTTAGGTTAGGTTAGGTTAGGTTAGGTTAGGTTAGGTTAGGTTAGGTTAGGTTAGGTTAGGTTAGGTTAGGTTAGGTTAGGTTAGGTTAGGTTAGGTTAGGTTAGGTTAGGTTAGGTTAGGTTAGGTTAGGTTAGGTTAGGTTAGGTTAGGTTAGGTTAGGTTAGGTTAGGTTAGGTTAGGTTAGGTTAGGTTAGGTTAGGTTAGGTTAGGTTAGGTTAGGTTAGGTTAGGTTAGGTTAGGTTAGGTTAGGTTAGGTTAGGTTAGGTTAGGTTAGGTTAGGTTAGGTTAGGTTAGGTTAGGTTAGGTTAGGTTAGGTTAGGTTAGGTTAGGTTAGGTTAGGTTAGGTTAGGTTAGGTTAGGTTAGGTTAGGTTAGGTTAGTTAGTTAGGTTAGGTTAGGTTAGGTTAGGTTAGGTTAGGTTAGGTTAGGTTAGGTTAGGTTAGGTTAGGTTAGGTTAGGTTAGGTTAGGTTAGGTTAGGTTAGGTTAGGTTAGGTTAGGTTAGGTTAGGTTAGGTTAGGTTAGGTTAGGTTAGGTTAGGTTAGGTTAGGTTAGGTTAGGTTAGGTTAGGTTAGGTTAGGTTAGGTTAGGTTAGGTTAGGTTAGGTTAGGTTAGGTTAGGTTAGGTTAGGTTAGGTTAGGTTAGGTTAGGTTAGGTTAGGTTAGGTTAGGTTAGGTTAGGTTAGGTTAGGTTAGGTTAGGTTAGGTTAGGTTAGGTTAGGTTAGGTTAGGTTAGGTTAGGTTAGGTTAGGTTAGGTTAGGTTAGGTTAGGTTAGGTTAGGTTAGGTTAGGTTAGGTTAGGTTAGGTTAGGTTAGGTTAGGTTAGGTTAGGTTAGGTTAGGTTAGGTTAGGTTAGGTTAGGTTAGGTTAGGTTAGGTTAGGTTAGGTTAGGTTAGGTTAGGTTAGGTTAGGTTAGGTTAGTTAGGTTAGGTTAGGTTAGGTTAGGTTAGGTTAGGTTAGGTTAGGTTAGGTTAGGTTAGGTTAGGTTAGGTTAGGTTAGGTTAGGTTAGGTTAGGTTAGGTTAGGTTAGGTTAGGTTAGGTTAGGTTAGGTTAGGTTAGGTTAGGTTAGGTTAGGTTAGGTTAGGTTAGGTTAGGTTAGGTTAGGTTAGGTTAGGTTAGGTTAGGTTAGGTTAGGTTAGGTTAGGTTAGGTTAGGTTAGGTTAGGTTAGGTTAGGTTAGGTTAGGTTAGGTTAGGTTAGGTTAGGTTAGGTTAGGTTAGGTTAGGTTAGGTTAGGTTAGGTTAGGTTAGGTTAGGTTAGGTTAGGTTAGGTTAGGTTAGGTGGTTAGGTTAGGTTAGGTTAGGTTAGGTTAGGTTAGGTTAGGTTAGGTTAGGTTAGGTTAGGTTAGGTTAGGTTAGGTTAGGTTAGGTTAGGTTAGGTTAGGTTAGTTAGGTTAGGTTAGGTTAGGTTAGGTTAGGTTAGGTTAGGTTAGGTTAGGTTAGGTTAGGTTAGGTTAGGTTAGGTTAGGTTAGGTTAGGTTAGGTTAGGTTAGGTTAGGTTAGGTTAGGTTAGTTAGGTTAGGTTAGGTTAGGTTAGGTTAGGTTAGGTTAGGTTAGGTTAGGTTAGGTTAGGTTAGGTTAGGTTAGGTTAGGTTAGGTTAGGTTAGGTTAGGTTAGGTTAGGTTAGGTTAGGTTAGGTTAGGTTAGGTTAGGTTAGGTTAGGTTAGGTTAGGTTAGGTTAGGTTAGGTTAGGTTAGGTTAGGTTAGGTTAGGTTAGGTTAGGTTAGGTTAGGTTAGGTTAGGTTAGGTTAGGTTAGGTTAGGTTAGGTTAGGTTAGGTTAGGTTAGGTTAGGTTAGGTTAGGTTAGGTTAGGTTAGGTTAGGTTAGGTTAGGTTAGGTTAGGTTAGGTTAGGTTAGGTTAGGTTAGGTTAGGTTAGGTTAGGTTAGGTTAGGTTAGGTTAGGTTAGGTTAGGTTAGGTTAGGTTAGTTAGGTTAGGTTAGGTTAGGTTAGGTTAGGTTAGGTTAGGTTAGGTTAGGTTAGGTTAGGTTAGGTTAGGTTAGGTTAGGTTAGGTTAGGTTAGGTTAGGTTAGGTTAGGTTAGGTTAGGTTAGGTTAGGTTAGGTTAGGTTAGGTTAGGTTAGGTTAGGTTAGGTTAGGTTAGGTTAGGTTAGGTTAGGTTAGGTTAGGTTAGGTTAGGTTAGGTTAGGTTAGGTTAGGTTAGGTTAGGTTAGGTTAGGTTAGGTTAGGTTAGGTTAGGTTAGGTTAGGTTAGGTTAGGTTAGGTTAGGTTAGGTTAGGTTAGGTTAGGTTAGGTTAGGTTAGGTTAGGTTAGTTAGGTTAGGTTAGGTTAGGTTAGGTTAGGTTAGGTTAGGTTAGGTTAGGTTAGGTTAGGTTAGGTTAGGTTAGGTTAGGTTAGGTTAGGTTAGGTTAGGTTAGGTTAGGTTAGGTTAGGTTAGGTTAGGTTAGGTTAGGTTAGGTTAGGTTAGGTTAGGTTAGGTTAGGTTAGGTTAGGTTAGGTTAGGTTAGGTTAGGTTAGGTTAGGTTAGGTTAGGTTAGGTTAGGTTAGGTTAGGTTAGGTAGGTAGGTTAGGTTAGGTTAGGTTAGGTTAGGTTAGGTTAGGTTAGTTAGGTTAGGTTAGGTTAGGTTAGGTTAGGTTAGGTTAGGTTAGGTTAGGTTAGGTTAGGTTAGGTTAGGTTAGGTTAGGTTAGGTTAGGTTAGGTTAGGTTAGGTTAGGTTAGGTTAGGTTAGGTAGGTTAGGTTAGGTTAGGTTAGGTTAGGTTAGGTTAGGTTAGGTTAGGTTAGGTTAGGTTAGTTAGGTTAGGTTAGGTTAGGTTAGGTTAGGTTAGGTTAGGTTAGGTTAGGTTAGGTTAGGTTAGGTTAGGTTAGGTTAGGTTAGGTTAGGTTAGGTTAGGTTAGGTTAGGTTAGGTTAGGTTAGGTTAGGTTAGGTTAGGTTAGGTTAGGTTAGGTTAGGTTAGGTTAGGTTAGGTTAGGTTAGGTTAGGTTAGGTTAGGTTAGGTTAGGTTAGGTTAGGTTAGGTTAGGTTAGGTTAGGTTAGGTTAGGTTAGGTTAGGTTAGGTTAGGTTAGGTTAGGTTAGGTTAGGTTAGGTTAGGTTAGGTTAGGTTAGGTTAGGTTAGGTTAGGTTAGGTTAGGTTAGGTTAGGTTAGGTTAGGTTAGGTTAGGTTAGGTTAGGTTAGGTTAGGTTAGGTTAGGTTAGGTTAGGTTAGGTTAGGTTAGGTTAGGTTAGGTTAGGTTAGGTTAGGTTAGGTTAGGTTAGGTTAGGTTAGGTTAGGTTAGGTTAGGTTAGGTTAGGTTAGGTTAGGTTAGGTTAGGTTAGTTAGGTTAGGTTAGGTTAGGTTAGGTTAGGTTAGGTTAGGTTAGGTTAGGTTAGTAGGTTAGGTTAGGTTAGGTAGGTTAGGTTAGGTTAGTTAGGTTAGGTTAGGTTAGGTTAGGTTAGGTTAGGTTAGGTTAGGTTAGGTTAGGTTAGGTTAGGTTAGGTTAGGTTAGGTTAGGTTAGGTTAGGTTAGGTTAGGTTAGGTTAGGTTAGGTTAGGTTAGGTTAGGTTAGGTTAGGTTAGGTTAGGTTAGGTTAGGTTAGGTTAGGTTAGGTTAGGTTAGGTTAGGTTAGGTTAGGTTAGGTTAGGTTAGGTTAGGTTAGGTTAGGTTAGGTTAGGTTAGGTTAGGTTAGGTTAGGTTAGGTTAGGTTAGGTTAGGTTAGGTTAGGTTAGGTTAGGTTAGGTTAGGTTAGGTTAGGTTAGGTTAGGTTAGGTTAGGTTAGGTTAGGTTAGGTTAGGTTAGGTTAGGTTAGGTTAGGTTAGTTAGGTTAGGTTAGGTTAGGTTAGGTTAGGTTAGGTTAGGTTAGGTTAGGTTAGGTTAGGTTAGGTTAGGTTAGGTTAGGTTAGGTTAGGTTAGGTTAGGTTAGGTTAGGTTAGGTTAGGTTAGGTTAGGTTAGGTTAGGTTAGGTTAGGTAGGTTAGGTTAGGTTAGGTTAGGTAGTTAGGTTTAGGTTAGGTTA